>CALSBV010010813.1:15889655-15923437 GCA_943590825.1 Bovichtus diacanthus
GTGTGTGTGTGTGTGTGTGTGTGTGTGTGTGTGTGTGTGTGTGTGTGAAGAACATGGAATTGAGATTAGAATAATTCAGATGCACGGATTAACCCCGTTTTTCCAGAATTCTCCATTTGATTACTGTAGTAATTGTAAACTAACACTCACACATATTGTTTATAGTTTGTTGACAGCTAAATTTACTGGCGAAATGTTGCCATTTGTACATTTTTTATGAGCCGAACATGATTGACTGCCCTCGTAGTGAGTCAGTCTTCAACATAATTTTTTCTGTATGTTTGCCTGCAAGGAAAACACTGTACATGATCTTGTGGTGTTTCTGATGTCCCTTTTTTAAGGTCTGTTTTTATGAATGAGGGCTGCTTTTAGGTGGCTAGTTCCTGAGGTCACATTGAGCCGTGCGGCGAGATGCTTCCTCTCGAAGCTGCACAGCGGAGAACAAGTGGTTCTTGTTAAATGTGAGCCGGAGAGAAAAAAGCTGTAATTGAATGTGAAACCATATGCTTCTTATTTGGTGGAAATGCTTTTTTTTTTCTGCTTTAGATCTTGCTAAATGTAGTGTTGCCAGACTACTCAGTGCATGCCATAAACAATGGCTCATTTTCAGCGTTTTATGATGGAATATTACTGTTTGACGAAGAGCAGTTCCCAAAGAAGCTTCAAGCTATTTAATGTGAGGCTGTCATTGATTTTTCCAGTTTGTAAATGAAACCTCTGTGGGTTTTTATTCTTCAAGGCTCTGTTCTTTTCTGCTCGGTTCAGTGAGAGTATTTTTACACACTGTAGAAATGATGAATGAGTGAATCCTGGAGGAAATTCTGCACAATCATTTTTCATGTGATTTTTGGCACATGGTCTGTTTAACATTGTTATCGCCCTTTTGAGAGACATCAAAATAATCCCTGACTGTTCACCACTTCTCAGCCCTTTAAACGACGCTGCATTGCTAGTAATGCCTTTTTTCATTTTGACTTGGTTAGCTCACAGCGACGAGCAGGTGGCTGCATGAATCTGAAATATAGATTGACTGAAGGTATTTGAGGAGACGGAGCTGAAGTGTGCAGTTTCTTTTGGCCGCATTCCAACAAAACTATGCTAATCCAAATGAAATAACGGCTCGCTCTGCAAAATAAACAAAAAACTACTTGTACCTTTTTTCGGGGCAGCCTGTAGACACCCCCCGCCCTTTTTTTTTTTTGTACATTTAATGTTTGCTTTAGCTTGTACGTTGTTGGTTGAGTGAAGCAGTTTGATTTTTCAAGAGGTTTGTACTATATATGCTACAGGGAAAAGGTGGGTTGTGGTAAAATAATATATTTGCTACTGCAGAGTGTTATGTTACAGAATACAGACCTCTGATATTTTTCTTCATTTAAGATAGAAGTGGCAGACTTGTCAGTAAGGTATTTTCATGGATTCATAGCAGCACAGGGAAGCTGGGCGTGCCTTCAGACTTGCAAGAGTGAAGTTTAGTTCCTCGGATCAGTGGCTCTTTGTTACTGCATGTTAGAAAATGGCTATTCTGACCCTCGGTTGTAAGTCACTCTCTGTAGTCATAAGCTTGACCCGGGGTGTCAAACACGCCGGACAGAGTTGGAGCTTTATGATCAAAGGTCGAGGCATGTGTTTTAACCTCAGGTCCAGAAACACTGAGACTTCTGTATAACATGACCTCTCACCTTTTTAAACAAGGCAAATCTGCTCCTTACAGAGTCATTATCTGATTATCCCTCAACATGTAATTTCACACAGGAAACTCCATCTTAACCAGCCGCAGCCACGTTGTGTATTTAACAAGGTCTTAAATCCTGACAAATTGTCACTTTTCTCTAAACAGCCTCAGCTGCTCTACATTGTCCATTTACTCCGACAAAAGCTGGACTGTTGCAATGTTGATGCCTCTCAGGATGCAAATGTGCTACGAGGCAAAAGTCCCCTCAGAAAATACAGTTTATCCAAACGTTTGTGCTGACGCAGTGGCTCCCCGACCCTCTCCTTTCTGTTTGTGTGAAACTCAAACAAACCGTGCATACCTTCACACAGCGTAATAGATTTTTTTTTTGTCCACATTGTCAACCCAAATACATCATTCTCAGGGCAAAGTGGGCCGAGCAGAGGTAATTTAGGTGCCATCTACTCATTGTGCAACCGTGCACAGAAACGGTAAAGCTCCGACGAGCTGGATCCCCCCGACAATCTGCCAGTCCCTCCCTGTCGAAATCCGATTTAGCCGGGCAGCTTTTCAGGCCAGAGGTGTGACACAGGGAGCAGGCAGAAAAACAGGTTCTTGGTGATAAATAGCAAGCCCGGTTTGGAAAGTGTCTCCTTTCTGACAGAGGATCGGGCTTTGTCTTGAAATGTGAGCTGCCTCTCTGCAGCCACTGCCAGCTTCTCAGGGGCTCTGACTTTCAACAGGGCAGAAACACAAGAGTGGAGGCAGAGAGAAAGCTTTATGTTACAGGGGGATGCCTCAGGGTGACACGGAGGGATAAAAAGATTTGAGTAGCTGTTGCTGTCTGTTAAAGGGGATTACCATTTAATTAGAGCTTTGGTCAATGATATACCAATCGGTATATTTCAACATGTAGAGCTGTCTACCAGTGTCCAGTGATCAAACATTTGATAATATCAAGAAACAACAAATCAGAAATTTTGTTCCCCCCTATATCCAAAAGAGCTATGGGATATTATTATTGTCAAAATGATAATCACGATTATGTTCATTATTGAAATCACAATTATTTATCAAACAACCTTGCTTTAACGTCGATGTTGTGCTTCATTTCCTGTTAATTTTAACAAATCTTTGGATCATAAAAAGACTTAAAATAAGGTTCAGTACGTTTTCGCTTTGCCCGTCTGCTCTCTCTTCTATATTACTCTTTGACTCTGGACTGCAGCCGCAACTTTCTGGAAAGTTTTCTATGAGCCGAGCACCCATTCATCATGATTGAATTCGATTTAATTGTGCAGCCCTTAGATCCGCATGTAGATTTATTATAAAACCACATGTTTGATCTGTCACTTAGAATTTAAGTGACAAAGAATTACAACACAATAGGTAGCTTTCTGAAAATGTTATTTAAGTCTTAAATAACATTTTCAGAAAGCTACCTATTGTGTTGTAATTCTTTGTGTTGGTTTAGGGTCAGCTTTATTATGGGAAATGTTGAATGTAGAGTTGATGCGCTTGTTTTAGGCTCACATTTCAAACTTAGTTGAAATGGTCACTGTCACAGATAAAGCAGTTGTTGAGCTCGAAACGAGTTTTCACTTGAATTTATGACTAATATAGTTTCCCTTTGTTGTGTGTAAAACACTGCAGCCATTCTGTGTGTCCCCTTTAGGAATAAGTGTGACTAATTGACAAGACATGACACAAATTAAAGGGAAAGAAAGATTTCCCTTTCTTCTTTCAAACAGTTACTAATATGTTGTGAGAAGCTGGAAATTCCAGGGGCATAAGAGCCTCATATTTCAGTCCAGAAATGTACTCGTAGCCCCCCTTTAAACACTGACTGCTTTGAGCCCAAGTAGTCCATTAGTACTTGCAGGCAAGATTTGTTGAAGCTAACATTTATAATGAGATCCCTCTGCTGTGGGTCTCTCTGTGTTCTTGTTTAAATGAATTTTTCTGCCAGGGATACAGCTGACCTTGCGTGTCCTGGGATCTGGGTTTAGCCCGACTCTATTTTGGCTCATCTCATTCTGCACATTGTTCCTGGTGTCCTCAGGTGTGATGTGCATTGGGGTTTATCTCTGTTTGTGTGTAGGTGAGGCTTGTTATGCCAGGTGGTAAATTGAAGTGGTGGTTCGCCCGTAGCACCACTTTTCACGGGTCACAGATCTCACCTACTGTGTCCCTCTGGCACACCGGTACAATCCCTGCTGTGCCCACAGCTGCACTCCGTACTGAAACACTTCCTTCCAAATTGACAAAAGCATTCGCATATACACGCAGGGGAGTGAAATGTAGTGCTCCAGATCTTGTTTCCTTGGAAGAAAGCCTGTAGGAGTAGTGTGTAATGTCAGTTGATGGATGCAGTCCATCTAATCTGCTCCTTCGTGTCATTGATGGATTTGGATGACGGCTGAGGAGATTGTGTTGGCTCATTATCTACGTGTCAAGAGTGGCTGTACTCCTCTGCCTTTAGTGATCCCCTGCATGTACATGCATGCATACAATAGCTCTTGTTTGGTGTAACTGTGCTAAATACATGACGAATAAGTGTTGTCAAGTCATTCTTTGGAGATGCTTGCCGAGGGCGAGTGTGACTCACAGGATTCAATGAGTTTCTTTTTAATGCCTTTTCTGAAACCACATTTATTTATTTTTTTGTCATAGTTAAGAGCACACTGAATGTTTACCCCCTGCATTTCAGCTAAACACAGACAGAACAAAACACTTAACCTGTGGCTGATACAGCTGGGGGATCTGGGAGAGCTGTGGGAGATTCAGACAATGTGTGTCAGGCATTCCTGTCAGTGGGAGTGTGGTTTCCTGGGCTTGTTAATATTAGCCATGAGGTCAGAAGAATAGACAGTCTGAGCCATCGTTCGTAAGAAGGCTTTGATCAGCCAATGAGACCAACAGGGAGTCTGCAAGAGTCCTCGAGCTCTGCAGTGGACCTTGACTCACCTGGGCTTTTAGGGGATAAACCTCGTGGGCAACAGAATGGAATCATGCAGGACTAAAACCCAAATGTGGCAGGATGAGGGCGTTGTGACATTTCATATGACAGACTGTTATTATTGCAGATGTATTGACTTCCACTAAACAGTTTGGTCTTTCGGAATATTATTCATTAAATTACTGCTAAACCATTAGTCAATTAATTGATTTTTGATTATAAATGAACAGACAATCAATTATTACGGTATTTATCCCGCAAAATGGAAATAATCTGCTGGTTCCTTTTTTATCAAATGTAAGGATTTTATGTTCTGCTCTGTTTTATGTCACTGTAAATTGAACATGTTTAGGTTAGTCTCGGATAAAACTTCAAGCTATATATGTCATCTTTGGTTCTGGTAGCTTATGGTGGGGATTGATTTTTGACATTTCATATTACATATGAACAATTAATTGTAATAAGTGTATTTGTTAGACTGCTGTTTTAACAAGACTAATGGTCTGTTGCCATACTAGCAGCACTGCTTTGAGGGGAATGCTATGGTCGCTATGCTTATGTGATTACAATGAAAATGCTGACATGCTAATATTTAGCAGGTACTATGTTTACGATGTTCATCATCTTTGTTTTGTCATGTTAGCATGCAAAAGTTTGCTAATGGTTATCAAAAACAGCTGGGGCAGATGGGAAAATAACTAGTTTTACCAGATGATTGTGCAAGATATAAAATGAAAGTTATTACAATTCAATGTGAGTGTAACCTGAATGTATGTTCCAAAGTTTATGGCAATACATTCAATAGTTGTAGGGACATTTCACTCAAAACCATAAATGTCAACTTCATGGTGGCAGTAGAGGAAAAGTCAGGGATTCACCAATGCCATTAGGATTTATCCTCTGGGGACCATGAATGTATGCACAGAATTTAAATCGGTCCATCCAACATACTTGTTGGTATATCAGTCTGCACCAAAGTGGTTCATTACTGGTAATGAATACATGTGATCTGATTATGTAATCACAACTACTAGCTTGATTTATTCAAATGATTTTATGTCTGTAGTTGGAAACACGATGGCAGTTGTTGGAGTGCAGCTGTTAAATTAAACCATTTTATTAGCTCTTGCCAATCCCTTTTTCTCCGTGGCGTTTTGTCCATGCCATTTGTGTTGCCCATCCCACTATGAGCGAGCCGTTGCCCATACTAATGGCGAGCAGGATTTTGGCGGAACCAGCGTAGAGAGCTAATTCAAGGGCTTTAAAGGGGGGCTGCGTTTTTGCAGGACTGTCACTCTCTCATTGAGGAGCAGAGGAGCGCGCCTCAACACATCTTACTCCAATACAAAGAGAGGCTGTGATGTACATACAAATGAGCCCATAATAGGTGGTTTTGTCACTCAATTCCTTCTTAGTTTAATCTGAAGAACAAACCCTCTGTGTGCCCCTGTATGTGTGTGTATGTGCACTTTACCCATGCGTGCACCTTATTAAAAGCTCTTACTATAACCGTGAGCAGATCCTACATCCTTGCTTGTGTTTTGAAGTCTGGTAAAGAACCTCAACCCCCTCACTCCCCCCCCGCCCCCACCCCCCCAGCCTAAATCCTGGGAAAAGCAAAACATTGTTCATTCTCGGTGTGCATGACCTGCAGGAGATGGTGTGTAAAGCAGGAAGTAATTAGAGCTAATTATTCTGCTTTAATCATCGAAAAAAACTCCATGGCTGCTGCCTCACCGCTGTAGTTGGTTAACCAGCGTTCTCGCCATATAATTATTGTTCATAGGGGTTTGTTGTTCACAGTGAGACAGACGGGCAAAGGCACATAGTGCCCTTGGTTTACAACCGCTCTGAGTCATCTGAAAGTGCGCCAGAAATCTCAGATAAATTTGCTGGTATCAGACGCCAAACACGTCTACATTCCACATCTTTGTTGTTATACCTTTAGCGTTCAGCATTCCTTTTTTTTTTCTTTTTTTTTTTTTGCCCTCCCTCTTTTGCAGTAGGACAATTATTACATTCTCATAGGAAACTTTGCTTACTTGTTGCAGGTTAATCTGGATAAGATTAATTTAATTTAGCTTCTGTCTCGGCCCCTGCTCAGCACTACTGTAAGTACTCTTAACTCACAATTCACAGTTTAAGGCCCTTTTTTGTTCTTCCTTTAGCAGTTATCTGTGCTCTGATGAAGGTGTGTTTACAGAAACGCATAAGCCTGATAACAAATCAGCAATGTTAAACTAAGTCTGCATCCTTCTACCTTGAGATTTCTATTTGAATTGATATGGCTAGGTGATAATTCAATGCTATCGACTTCCAGTTTTATCATATCTTAAAGTTTATTATATGAACGCATTATGCTACTGTTTTGTCCAAATTATTGATTGAGTAAATAAAAAAAAAACGAAATGAGTTGTTTAAAAATATTTTTTATTGACGTATACTTCATAACGTGTATAAAACACAAAAATCAATGTACAACTTATGTGAAGAGTTTTGTCTGAAGTATTTATAACAGTGGAACACAGCTGACTGCATTCAACATCAGTTTAATTATTTTACGTGAATTATTTTCCCCACACATTTGTTCAAATAGTGATGTTTCCATATCCGATCTTCAAATGCTGTCATATTTGTTCAAAAATATTGGCCTCCCCTCCTTCCTACATCCATGTAGCGACTGCACCCAGGAACCAATCTATCATGTCCAGTACGCTCTTTAGACGACTAGCATAGACAGGTTAAATCTGGTCTTCATGCCACGGCCCAGTCACACGAGTGTCGACCGACCCAAAGGATTGTTCACGGGTACGTTGGGGGAAGTGAGCCCTAATTGCCAGGGGAAATGGGATGGCCTTACAGGGAGGTTTCTATTGTAGCCAAGGCAATTAACTTGGCTTCTTTCATCTGAGCGTCTCCTTTGAAAAGAGACATTGTACTTAGCTGCTCGGTGAGCACCGGGATGGGACTGAGCTGTTAGCGGCTGCATTCCCCTGCAGTGCCAAAAAGGAGGTGTGCGTGTCGGGGGTTGTTGTTGGGACGCCACAGATGCGCTGTCCCTGATTGCCTGACCGTGTCGCGTCCCCAACGCTTGCTCAGTGAAAGAGACTTCCATCTCTTCAATGCTGTCAAGACCAATAAGCTTCGTCCTCCATGTGCTTTTCAGCTGTTAAATTACAGCTGAGTCTGTCTTAAGTCTTCGCTTCTCTCTTTACTCTGCAGTATTTTACCTCAAAGCACTTCCTCAGAGTCGTTAGCACAGAGTCTGAACTTACTTTACAGCCCAGTTGTTGCATTGAGCTGCTTCATCTTCTGCCTGCTCTTTTTAAAAGCCAGAGAACTGTTTGGGCGATTGGATATATGCCTGCAGGGACTTGGCTTACTGTAACAAATCCTGGACCACGATCTGCCCGGCTTTTTTACATCTTTGAAAGCGGTAGATGATGTGTGCCAAACTAGGATTGAGCCGATACTGGGGGGAGGTCGCGACACATCATGCCAGACACTAAAACCAGGTTAAGGGAACAATGGGAGACCTGAGGAGGAGGAGATGAGACGCTGGTCTGTGAAGTTCTGCAGCCAAGCATTTACGATAGTCCTCTGCATGTCTGCTTCCCAGTGGAGTGGAAAGAAGGCCATGCGGGGCTGAGCAGATCCAAGCTGTGCTGGGCCAAGGCATGTGGAGGAAGAGGTGGGATCCAGGGAATGGTGGGGGCAGACACCCCACACTCTTAACACCATACTGTGAAAGAGAAACTGACAGCCACAAATTAATTCAACATTTCAATGAATCATCTCTTCATTTGGCCGCAATAATCCACCGCTCCTCTCTTTCTTTCCTTAACTCTCTTCTATCCTCCTCCCTCTGTACACACACAACCCTTTTCACCCCCTTCCAACCTCTTCCAACCTCTTAAAACTCCAGGATGTCTGGAAAGAGAATTTCAGCTGTGTTGCATTTCTTTCCCTTCCTCCCACTCATCTACATTTAATTAAAACATCAGAGATAACCCACATGAGTGTTTGGGAGTGTGAACCAGTGCTGATCTTTGGGCAACATATGGCACTGTATTCCTGTGACCCACTTTTCCATTAACCAGTGTACCTTGCAGGCTTTTTGCATTACTTTTGGATAGATACTGTAGGCAGAAAACTGATTAAGTTGTTACCGTGTTTGAAATTAATGTGGATTTCTTTTTTACTTCTAACAAGGTTTTTTTTTTTCCTACTGTTTTTTAGAACCTCAAATTACTGTATGTAAAGTTGAGGTGAGGAGCATTGTGTGAAAAATTAGACATTGATGCAAGAACTCCTTATCAGAATATTAAATTGCTGCTTTATGAATAAGACTTTTTTTTATTTTATTGAAGAGTATGCAAAGTACAAGAAGCTACAATGCAAAGAGAACAAATGGTGTTTAATAGTTAAAAACTGACTACTGTATAAGGGAGTAACAGTTGAAGTCTTGTTATCTAAGATTTAAGAGAAAGAAAGACAAAAAAAAAAAAAGAAATTAAAATGCATTGAAAAATAGTTTTGTAATAAAATCTTAGCGCCCTGAATAGAAATCTAATCAAATTGTGACATAACTAGATCTTCCAAGTCTTGATGGAAAGTAGGTTCAGCGTGTTCATGTTCAGTCCACTAAGGCGGTTTTGCAGTCATCTCATGTCCACTGTAATCTCACCTCCTCGCCCTTTATTTTAGCAAACAATAAACACAGTTGACCGCCTGTTTTCTGTGGATGAGAAAATTCAGAGAATGTCCTTACAATGGCAGATCACTGGAGGCAAATAATGAAAGGACACCTTCATAGTGAAACATTCATCATGGTTTTATTTCCTCACTGTCTGTGTGGGTGCACTGTGCCAATACATATGCCTGAAGCTTGTCTCTATTGAGCGCTCACGGAGGCTAACGCAGTAGCGGTGCTTTCCTTCCCCCTGCCCTTATGCTGCTCACTCAAGGAGAGGAGCTTGACAGTCCAGTGGCTCTCCCTGTGAATACCTATCATTGTCCCTCTGCTTTGAGGGAACTCTAGAGGCTGGCGCAGGACACGCTGGCTGGGGTTCAGGAACTCTGCGGGGCCAGAGATTAGCAAGGCATGGCAGGATCCCTGATAACTGACACCCTCCACGCAGGCATCTGAGCCGCTCTCCCATCCCGCTAAAGACTACAGCCACAAAGACGCCTTTCAGCGCTGGGCACGGTGGCGCTAATCCCCTTAGCACAAAGACCCTAGCCACCGATAGCATCTAAATAACTCTTCAGTAAATGTCATTTGCCTGAATTAGCTGTATAGTATCTCCTGATGCCGGTGGATTGCATTGTTGGTTGTGCAGAAATATTTGTGCCTGTTGTGATTTCTCTTGATGTGCTGTTGAGTGCTGGCGTTCAATAAGCCATGGGGATAGGTCACCCACTGAGTTGCTCTTCCATTGGCTGCTTGGCCCGGGGTTTTAGGTCAATTTAGTGCTGCGGCTTTGTCGAAAGCATCCTTAGCATTCATGTGGCATCGAACCGTCTTACTGTTGGATCTTATTGACACCATAGCCTTTTAACCCTTGGAGAGAAGTGTCAGGGCTGAGCGGCTGGACACTTAACATCCATACAGTATATATTGCCTTAGATTTCTCTTTTATGAAATGGCCTCTGGGCATCGTCTCTACTGTGGGTTTATTCAGGTCACCAAACGTTCGAATGAGGTTATATTGAGGTTAGATTGTCCTTGCTGTGCTATTGTCACGAAAAGGGTAAAGAAGCATTGATGGCCCTGAGGGGATTGAGCGGAAGAAAACTGCCATTTTTTGTTCTGATTTAGAAAGCGCTTGTGCAACAACAGTATTTTTGAGATGGCTTTTTGGAAAAAAGGGAAAGCCAGAATTATTTTATTCACATATATCTGATGGAACTGTGACAAATACCCACTGAAGCAAAAACTCAGTCTTCACAAGTCGGTATAAAGTAGGGAAAAAAATACAGCAGCCAAAGGGATCTGTCACTGGTGAATGAATATTAACTCTCCTTAAAAAAAGCATACCGGGGGATGGCTGCTTGAAGATAGGAAGATCATCGCTCCTCTCAGCAGAAATAAATTACCCTTAATTGACCTTTGACCACTGGTGAGTCCCCTTCTCCCTGGAGGATCACTGTCCTGCCATGGTTGCCGTGGAAACGCCTGTTTGAAGATGCTGCCTGGACAGATAGACGCTCTGGGTGCCTCAAATTGCCCCAACCCACCTTTCATACAACCGGCATCTCTCTAAAAATATAGACCTATTACAAATGATGTAAAGGTTTATTATTTAAATTCTCATTTGTACTTGCGGAATCTAATTATAGGTAATCTTATTTTTGCGATTGATTTGTAGGCTTCTCAAATAACCAAAAGAGAATTCTTCCCGTCTCTTTATAATGAAGCTCACATCCAATCTTTTTTAAAGCCCATCAGCCCATTACAAGGGCATGTCTGGGTGTTTCCTCAGACAAGACCTTGAGCTGCACTGGGCTGCGGATCAATACATCCTGCTGAAATGGAGAGTGGAGACAAACAGCCTGTGTGTTGTTGAAATCTACAAGGAATGAACAATCCTTAGTCTTTGCTCTCCTCCCTGCTGTCCCACTAGTCCTGGATGAGTTTCACAGTTTGAAAGCGGGGGCTTTACTCACTACAGTGCCCCGTCCCTCGCAGCTTCATGTCAATAGTGCTGACACCTGAGAACTGGACCAAGGCTGTATTCTCCCTATAGCCTGGCTTCTGGGTTTAGGCCAGATGGAAAGATAGACCAGACTGTTACTGGATGCCTGAGAGGGTTGGGACAGGGGCTGATATTAGACATACCGATACGCCTGTTTATACTGTGTAACATGATATATTATTGTTTGGCACTTGCTGGTAAAGTATCACAGTTTTTTTTGTTTGTTAGTAACAGACAATTTAAAAGTCAAGGGAGAGATCTGTTACTGAAGCTCACTCTGAAGCCTGAGGAAAATCATTAAATCACCACGTCTGGAGGCTGCGGTCAGCATTGATGTGAAGAGAGGCAGAGCTGCTCTTTGTGCTACTGATACGCAGGTGGGGTCGAGAAAGTTACCGATGGTGCTCAACACCGAGGGTTCCCTTTGCACCTTTTTAAAAGCCGGTTGATATTTATTGCATTTTTTTTTTTCTTTTTTTTTTTTTTATATATATATATATATATATAAAGATGTTCAAAGATAAACTTAAGGCAGTGGGACTCAGGCGGGTTTGGCTCATGCAAGAGAAATCTGTTTTTGATAACTGGAGTTCCACTTCCACTAAGGGCAAGGAGAACTTACCGTATTTTCCGCACTATAGGGCGCACTGGATTATAAGGCGCACTGTCAATGAATAGTCTATTTTCGATCTTTTTTCATATATAAGGCGCACCGGACTATAAGGCGCATTAAGCGAAACAAAACAGTCAGATAAGTCAAACTTTATTAAACGTGTTCACAAAAACTCTCAACATTGTTCCAACGTTAATGAGCGTATTCACAATAACTCCCAACCTTGTTCAGTTGTAACACGTAAAAAAAACAGTCTGATACCGCTAAATCAAACGTTAGCGTATTCACAATAACTCCCAACCTTGTTCAGTTGTAACACGTAAAATACAACACAATACACTCACTTGCAGCTGCTCTATTCCCATGTTCTACTGCGTGACTGATAGCCTTGAGTTTGAAGTCCGCGTCGTAAGCGCGTCTCTTGACAGGCGCCATTTTGGGGTCCTGATGCACACACACGCTGTAATATTATGGTGAAGCACAGTATGTATCACTCCGCGACGCTCCTGACCACGGTAGCCGTACTATGCGGCGCAGCTTTGTAGTTTACCAAAGTCGTACTAAAACATTTTGACAGAGCGCGTGAGCGCCGTGTACCACACAAAATCGCTTCGAGGTCAGTAAGCACAACCAGAATTAATCCATATATAAGGCGCTCCGGATTATAAGGCGCACTGTCGTTTTTTGAGAAAATTAAAGGCTTTTAAGTGCGCCTTATAGTCCGGAAAATACGGTAGTCTGTTAAGCATCATTCAGAGGCTTTGATGTATCGGTTCACACCAGAAAGTGGCTCAGGGAAATTCTTTAGTGCGTCTGTGGTTCTAAAGGTTTGGTGACAAAATGATAGCTTTCAGGTAGGGCAGCCTCCTCAGTTTTACAGATCTGTCGATTTTTAAATCACCTAATGAATTAGACGACAACATTGTATGAGTGTTAGTCAACTAAGAATTTCTGTAGTCTAGGACAGCCGTACTTGCAGGGCTAGTTTTTGATCCCCAAACATTCACCAAAGCTGAACTTGACCCAAAAACGGTGCGGATTTACTTATGACATTTAATTAAATATTTCCATGATTTTTTTCTTTTTTTTTTCTTTTTAAATGCTCGTGTGATTGGACACTTAAAAAATCCCAATTGTTGTGTGTGTATGAGTGTGTGTGCCTTTTTTATACATTCCATGTATCTGTGTGTACCCGTCTTGTCATTTCAAAGCAGCTCGTCCCGATGATGTCACAGCTCCCAGAAGCCGTCATCGGGGTCGGGTTACTTTGTGTAGAGAAAACCCATACACCTCCTTACCACACGGTGTTCTGGAAACATTTACCTTGGAGCTCCGCGTTGATCAGCAGATCACGTCAGGCTGCATATATGCGCTGTATTGTCCTCCGAGGTCCTCCCCCTCAGGCTGGGAGTGCTGGCAGAGACGGAACACCCTCCTGCTGTCTGTCTTTCTTTACTTAATCCTCTTATAAATAGGCCACTGTGTCTATTTTACAGGCAATAAAGCAATGTGTTCTGAGCATGTCGGTATGGTTCAGGGGGTGAGCAGGAGGGCAAGGGGTCTTGCATGGTGGCAAAGGTCTGGTCTTTAACGCACTGCAAAATGGAGATCCACCTCTCTCCCACTTTTTGATGTACGAACTGTTATTTAGCTTTTGCGTCTCACCCCTCCTGTGGCGCTCAGGAGGAGCTAAGATGAGCCCAAAACAGTGGAATGATGAAGCCAGTGAAGGGGAAAAATAGATTTATGTTGCACTGCTCATGGGGGCTTTTAGAAAATGTAGTTGTGCACCTTTTCATAGATTGTTCCTTTTGAGACGGAGAGAAAGCGAGAGAGGAAGGTGTGTTGACCTGAACCGCTCTTTCCTGGATGAAAGCATTACCCAGCAGCCCTTTGTTTTGGCCCATGAGAGCACTCCTGCTGTGGCGAGGTTTATACCGCCAGCGATTTATGGACTGTAAATCCATCATGGCCATATAGTTTTGGGGAAATGCATAAAGGATGAATAGATAGATTCATGTTTACACCTGGACTGATTTATTTCGTCCTGCACTCCAGATGCACAGAGGTTTATGTGCCAGGAGGCATCTCACTATTACTGCAGTGATGCTCTGTGTAAGAAGTACATTAAAGAAGCGCCTTTCAAAGATAGAAATGTTCATGTTGCCTCAAGGTCATACACAAAAAGAAAACCAGAAGTGATGCTGGCAGAAAGAAACCCTCTCCTGTTTGTGTCTGTGTATGTCTGTGTTGATGTGGAGCCCATGGCTAACATTCTTGTTTTCTTTCCTTCTCTCCTTATGTCTGCTTGGACGTGTCTGCGGCCATTTCCATCAAAGGTAAGCTTGGATAAATTCTTGTTTCTGCAAAGCAAACACATTTACTTTAAGGTCATGGGAAAGGCCCAGCTTTTTGCTTCACAGTAAGACTTGTATCTTCAGTATCACCTGGCTTACCTTTTAAACAAACCATCGACCAGAGCATCCTAATGCTGACTTGGTTGGAATATATAACTGAAATGCATCCCTTTTGTCTCGATTCTTATTACATTTCAGGAAAATGTGTTATTTTTAGACTATATGGACCAATCAGTTAATGAGGGACGGACTGACTAAAACTGGATTAGCTGCATGTGATTTTAGGGAATGTCCTGGGACTCGCTTCGCTACAAAGTTTAATTCCTACAATCTATGATGATGGAAAATTTTTTCTTTTTAGCTGGAATAAAACACAAGAAAGCCATAAACACTGAAACAAATTGACACACACTGCTGCAAATTACTGAACCAGATGGGTAGATGTAACAAAACAGTGTCAACTGATGGCAATAACAAGTCACTTGTCAATGCAAAACAAAGCAATTGCAGAAGCGAGAGGCAACATCATTTCATGTGCAAATTATGCATTCTAAATGTAGTGGGGGATAAATGAGTCCTTGGTTTGATGTGAGGTTCTCTGAAGACACACTTTTATATGTGATTCAGTTCTGTGATGTTCTATTCTGAAGTTACTCAAACTAGTGTTGTTTTTGAAGGCTGACACCTTCTTTGCACTGAAGTTGTTGATCGGTTATTCAGCAATTAACTAATACATTTTTGTTGGGGGATTTCCTGCATAATGTTAATCTAATTTCAAATGTGTGGTGGATTATTGTTCTTTTCCCCAACATAAATATCGCAGTTCTGCTTTTGTAAATTTCTAAATTTGAGTGTATTTGTACATTTTGTAAATCCAGCAGTGACTGCAGCACAAAAAAGTTCATCATATGTCGTAAATCCTTCGCTTTATAAAGGTAGGACTTATTGCAGGGTTACAGTGTGGTATTGCATTATAAAGTGCAAGTGTAGCTAATAAATTGTTAGCTCAGTGTAAGCCTTTATGTGTTAATGATAAGCGCTAGCTAGCAGATGAAAATAAACTTGCAATCTTGTGTAATGCATTAAGTTGCTGCCGACTCTTGCACAGACCACCTCTTTTCTTCCATGACGTCAGTGTCGTCAAGAACCTCTGCCACTGTTAAAATAGTTCAAAATCTACTTAAAGTGGCCATTAAAGTATCAGGGCAAGTTGCCCAATGCACCCTATATGTGGGGAAATACTAAACCCCTATATAGTGCATAGTCTCCTCGCTGTAGAGGCAAGATGTGGAGCGACTAAAGGGCAGAAGGAACAAAAACATCTGAAAGGCCACCATTAGAGCACTGATGTGGCCTGCATGGGGTTGGTTAGGATGGCAACGATTATAGGATGGCAACCTCTCCGTGGTCTCCCAGGCAGGCAGACGGGAGAACTCAGACAGGAAACGGCATTGTCCAATCGTGCTTAAAGACGAGACAGGCTCTGACAGAAAGACAGGGAGGGCTCCAGCTTCACACACAGGTAATTGGCTGTCGGCATGGGGGGACAACACAGCATGGGACTAGATTTTTTTTATTTTATTCCAAACAGGCAGACACGCACGCACACACTCACTCTCTCTTCCTCTCCACTTCCTCCCCTTTTTACCTTTGAGAGAACTGCCTATAACAACAGCTGCTGCCCCCGCACCCGGTTAGTATTCACACACAGCCAAGCAAGCCAATTAGTGGTCTTAGAGCGTATAATTGTGCGTCTGTGATTGTGTGTGTGTGTGTGTGTGTGTGTGTGTGTGTGTGTGTGTGTGTGTGTGTGTGTGTGTGTGTGTGTGTGTGTGAGAGAAGGTGTCATTTCGTTAAGTCTCAGGGGGTCGCGCCACCTCCTGCAGTGAGGTGTCTCTCCCAAGAGTGTGAGTGACAGTACACTTGGAAGGAGGCCATTGTGCCAGTCAGGCCTCACTGGTTTCCTATGCTGTTTACATTTAAGGGGAAATAACCTTGTGTGTGTGCGTGTTGTTTTTTTTTTTCTTTACTGGAGACTGACCAACTCCTAACCCTACCATTCCATAAATGGTGGGAAAATGTTTTTTTAATGTTTAGAGTTTAAATTATAATAGTTTGGTCAAGTTTATAGACTTATTACTCAAAGGACATATTTTGTTTCTCTTAAATAGTTTGCTTGAATTTGGTTTATTTTATTGTACTGCTGAAAGTATAATATACCGACAAAATGCCAAATGTTCATCTCATGGTGTTATAGATTGAAGACAATTTTTTTAGAGAAACACATTCATGTCTACGATCCTCCAACATGATGTGTATATAGATCTATATCTATATAAATATATATCTATATAGATATATATCAATATATCAGTATGTTTGTCAGGGCAAACTCAATCTCCTTGCAACACAGGAAGTGCTTTAAGGAGGAGGACTTCCCGTACACGAAGAGAAAGCATCTCTCCATTATGAGAGGAGAGAGAGTGAGTTGTGCTTTAAATGTCTTGTCAGAGACATCAGACCACAGGGCCTCGCTCGCATCATGGGATATTGTTCTTGCTTTAACAAAGTGACTGTACATCCTGAAAGAAACCCATTAGATATCTAAGGCTAGTAAAAGTCCTTCAGGAGTACCAATAAAAGCACCCTCTATTGCTTATTGGAAGTTATAGAGCCCTCAAATATGTGATTGTTTATTTGTTACATTAGTAATTTTATGAAATAATTCAATCCCAGCCTGAGTAAGGCAATACTCTGATACCAAAAGTATAGTGAGAAACACAGTAGAGCTAACAGTTACTATGAAAAAGAGTATGAGAAGCTCAAGAAACGCATCTACTCATTTCATTCTGATGCGCTCCAAAGTGTATTCTTTTGAAAATGTCAAGGCTTTTATTTTGTAATCTAACACTGCTTTTGCTTTCTGTAAATGCATCATCTTAAAAAACAAAAACCATCAAAGTCCATTATCCATGGACTGTTAACTCTGGTATCAAGAGTACAACACCAGCAATGATGTGATATTTGAATGAGTACATTTTTCCATTTGTTTCTTTTTCTTTTATGAATTAGTTTGTTCAAGATTGCCGGGTTACATGTGTGGTTTGACACACATGTTCTTTTTCACATCACTCCGATTTAGACATCCCTTTTTTAAATTACCTGTTCATGTCACTGGCAAATTTGTTCTTGTATTGAATTCAAACTAGTGCTGAAATTTCTCATTTCATTTTAAAGAAGCATGCTGGGGGGGGGGGGGGGCTTGAGTTGCCTGTTCAGGATCACCGCTGGTCTAGCCGCAGTCTGTAACTCCATACACTGGCATCCTCATTACACCAGAGCCCTGAGCAGAAACAGACCATCCACACGAGAACATGCTGTCCATTTGATCCTCAGGATACTCTAAGGCAAATAAGCAGAAATATTGACATGCGTCAGAGACGATCTCCATTTTGTCTCCATCTATTTCTCTTGAGATTTACCTCCCTCTTTCCCCTTCTCAGTTCCTCCATTTCATCCAACATCCGTGCACACATTCAACACAGACATTTGTAGAGCAGATTGTAGAAATGGATAACAGCTGCTGTTTTGCTCTGAAGTGTATCCCCTACTTGGAGGTTGATTAAGTAGAAATGCATCAACCCACTCCATCAAGAAGAGTTTCCTTGAAAAGTGTAATGGAAAGAATGTTACAGAATTGGGATAAATCGTAACCAAGATGGTTTATGGTTATTTTTATTATTTTGCCAGTAAAGCAGACAGACCTGCCTATTGTTTGAGTATGACTTCAGATCTTTAAGTCTATGAGGTGAAAGCCTGCTGATAGCTTGGAGCCTTTAAGTTTGTTTGAGCAGGAAGGTCATACATTGGTCTTAAACCCCTTTTGTGTCTGCGGTTATCGGTCACGCTTATCCCTACGGAAGTCTGTCGTCCTGTCCTATCTCGGATCCTCGCTCTCACCGTGTTAGTGTCTAGATGCCTATCAAAAGCTGCAGTACCTGGACAAACACTACACAGGCACGACGTGGAGAGACCAAACATTTCATTTCCTGTCCAGAGAACCCTAATCTGCGGTGAGGTGGAGAGCCTCCAGTCATCTGGTTTTCGTTGACACAGCCAGCGCTGCCTTATTTCTCTCGTGCTTGCAGTGTGAACACGAATCGCTTTTTTTCTCGCCACGGCGGTGTGAAGGGCGAGCACTGAGCGGTTGAATTGTTCATAGAAACGACATAATCACCTTGACCGTGTTCAGCTCCACCTGAGTGGGTGGAAACACGACAAGTGGCGTGGGTTGCCAGGTAACGCAGCCAGTAAAGTAGTTTACAACAAAGGCATTTAGCACAGAGTCCTATCATGGAATTACTTTGATTTTGGTAGTTGGAGTCATTTTCTCAAGGCTGTTATTAAGACTATTATTTTGATGGAAATGGGGCGCGATCTGTTTGTTTGAGAGATTATTCCTGGTCGTTATCCTTTAATTGGATTCATCTGGGCTCTGCTCGGTACTTGCATCATCTAGTTATCCTTCATCAGTATGTTTTCCTGCGCTACAGCCAGCACCCGATACTCTCTAGAGTTAATGATTTACGACTAAATGGAACAAATATTATACCACTAAATCATATATTCTTTCAACATGGCTGGCAGTAAAAATACATTTTTTTAGCGACACCCCCCCCCCTTCTAATTGGTCTTTTCCCTCCCACTTCTCTCTTCAGCACTTAGGTGCAAAGTACATGCAGCTCTCTCTCTATGCTAATACAAACAATTGCTTTCAAAGCTAAATGCGGAGCCTCGCTGGGGGTCTGCCACATCCTGCCCATTCCTCTGTTATTCAAACAATCGGAGGCGCTGCAAATGTCATGAACCCCCTACGGCACACACAGTCGTCCCATGAGATTTGAAAGTGGAATTTATGCTGCAATGATATACTACACTATATGGCAATTGTAAATATTAACAGAAGTGGTGCCTTTTAAATCCCAAAGAGGAATATCTCTGTATGATTTTCTCAAACACTCACTGCATGAAAAGATTCATATAGCGACGCATACATTCCTAAAATGTGATTCTTCTTAATCTCAAATGGATATCTTTGCAGGTATGCATACGCAACAACAGTTGTCTGTCCTTAAGTACGTAACTAAGCTAACTTAATCTAACTTTGAATGATCTAGTCACAAGTGATGGTTCTTAATCTAACTGTCAATACACCTAAAAAAAAAAAAACATTTATTTAACTGTTTTTAGGGGGGGGGGGTTTACACGGGAAACCTCCCAAATACTGTTTATATGCCAAAAGAGACGCTTTGCACTCCATACCTGGAACAAGTTCTTTGAAAGTTTTTTTGTTTTTCTGTACATCACCTTCATAAAATAAATGAACTCAAGCAGAACAAATTCTGGTGCCAGGTGTGCACTGCAATCTGTCGCATCTGATCTGGATCTAGACCGAAAGTAGACTCCGTATGTGAATAAAAGGTACCAGATCTGAACAGGCTGTTGTAAACCAAAATACAGTAAAGTGCAGAAATAGGTTATCCCCCCTCCTCGCCTTTCCATGCTCTTCATGGCTGTGCAAATGGACCACCTGCTGGCTTTCAAACACGACGCCACAGAGTGCCTTCCTTAATTAAAAGATAATACAACCTAATTATAATCATTTGGGTTGCAGATGCATGAAAAACATCAGGAACCGCGTTGGAACGACGCATTCACTAGCTCTTTAACTCTCATAATGGGATGCTTTTGATGTCAGATTTTATTTAGATGACACACATTCTCATTAAGCGTACAATTCGTTCCTCGTGTGTCATGTCTGCTTTTAGTTCTTAGCTTTTTTTCTCACAGGGTTAGGGTTAGGGTTGGACCTGGCTGTGTGTTTTGAATTAGAGGCTGAAGTAAGCGTTTCTGTGTATTTCTGTTTGTTTGTTGCTGCTTTAACATTGCTTTTTTATGTTAGATTGCTGTTGTGGATACTATGTTCAAATTATGTAGCATTCATGTAAAGTTTTTTGGCACAACCAATTCATAAGGGTTGAGAGGTTGTTGACCCTCTTAAACACATCCAGTGGTCAATGTAGAAAATTAAGCAAAGGCATCTTTGCCCGACTTAAGGCTTCATCAACACTAATACGCTTTCAATCATCTCCGTTATCTTTTTAGAAATAATCTCCATTCACCTACACTTGGCATGCGACTGCTCGTGTATACAGGAAGCAGATTGATAACGCCACTGGACATGGGACTTTAAATGCAGTTAAATTCTGCATTTTATAATGACAACTGCTGTTAGCATAGACATCAAGGTCAGCAGCGCCTGTAATTCGTTATGTTGAATTAACCTGGCTGGTTTGTTTTCTTCCGGAAGAGGGCCATGTGATAGGGCGTGAAGAATCTGGAGAGAACACATCGTGACTAATCAGATCCAATCGGGAAAGGAAAACAAAATCTCAGATTTTTCAAACTAAAACTGGGTCAGCACGCCAAAGTGGTCTGGACGTTAGGCGGAAATGTAGCAAAAGTTTTGCATTTTAAAACTAAAACGGTTTGGTGTGGACGTAGCCTATGACTACATGTGTGCTAAGAACTTTCTGCACTGGTGTTTACAGAGTCGATAGATTCATAAAAAAAAAACGCTCTCACACCTAATGTGGTCCACAGTCACAGGGACCTTCCTTACAGGAGAGACTCCGGCGACTGCAGTTACAGTAGACGTCTGTCCAGAAAGGTTGCGGCTAATTAAACTGGTGACTACACTGAGTTCACTCTGCAGAGCCAGCCAAGCTCTGCTAGGAAACCTACACCACAGAGCCGACCGGTCCTGGAAACAACCTGGATGCCAGGCTTGTTTGATTCCCTCCTGCCAGCATCAACATCTGTGTGTGTTTGTGTGTGGGAGGAGGGGAGGGAGAGGTAGATATAGAGAGGCCAGGAGGCCACCCATGTCTTAAATCCATTTTTCTGAATGGAATGAGGAAGGTAGATACACGCTTCCTCCTCGCCTTGCTCTCGTGAACTTGCATGTCAAAGGTCTGGTGCTTTCTGTGTCTTGTGTCAGTTTCAGTCAAGGGCATGGCCTCAGGATGCACTAGAACAATAAATACGGTTTCACAGCCGCTCAGATGAGGATATTGCGGATTGCTTTTACCGGATAGATTCTGTAAGCTTTTAAAAACACACTTCCGAAGGCCAATGGTTGATGGACTGTTATAGTGTGATGGAGAGAGACGGCAAGACGAGGGCTACACTGAGATTTAATGGAATCCTTATTGTACTCTAGAGCCCCATTGAATGAGAATCTGACTCCTACGAATGGCCATGTTCATCCATCCGTCCATCACTAACTTTTTCATCTACTTGTCTTTGTAATCTGTCTCATTAGATCAGGAAATTGATACTGCCCTGGAGGAGGAAACTAATTTCAATTCAACCTCTTTTTTTAATCATCCTTCTTCAATATATTAGCTGTTGGATGTTGCAGCAGAAACGTAGCGTTGGATTGACCTAGAATGAAATGATAATACTCCATGGGATTGGTTTATCTCCCACACAATCTCATGTCCTCCTCAGTGTGAGACAGTGATAAAGTAATGAATCTTGTAGTCTCTCTTTTACAGCTTTATGGAGCCAGAACCCTGAATGACTCTGGGTTTAACATAAGCTGAAACAAGCATTCAGGTTGTCATCTTCTCCTTTTTTCTACCCTTTATTCTGAAAGTATTTTCTTCTCCCTTCCCTCTTATCTTGGCTTCCTCCCATTCACGCCATGGTAGTTTGCCAGGGGGATTGAAGAGTGCCACCACATTCCTGGTTGGCACTCATGTCTGGACATAGCAGAGGTGCAGGCATTAGCCAGAGCCTGCCGAGAGGAGGCCGGCACTGGTAGCCAAGGACTCAGCGCCCATCTGCTGCCAGATCCAGAGAGGGAACCATCATTTATTACTTCCACTGATGCGAAAAGCAGTTCTTGTCACTCTGGAGACGTATTGTCCCGCGATGGCTGCACTCTCGAAAGTTTCCGTCCCAAGTCTGCATGTTTGGCTCCGGGTTGTGCAGCGGAGCTATTTTCCCCCTCTTTTCTGTTTAATCCATTTTAAACTTGTTCATCCGCGCAGATCATATTTCAGAAGGCAAGCACTTAGAAACAGCCACCCGTTTCTTGCATCTGCTTTATCTCATATCTGTCATATTACTCTGTTGAAGCGTAGTGTACATGCCTCCAAATGAAGATTCAACCACCCAGCTTCTTTTCTCTAACTCCCACTTTGGAAGCGGACCCTTGTTAGTCTGAAACATCTATCCGTGTTTAGCCTTGCTGCAAACTGCTGAGCTCCTCTGTTCCACTGTGCTTTAATCTTCCATCTTTGGCTCATAATGCTGGAAAAATAATCCAGTGAGACCACAGATGTTTGACATTACTGTTCCTTTTATATTTAGTTTGATACTAAATCCTCCTGTTAATTTTTGCTCATGCTCTTTGCATGGTAGTTATAGCACTTACTTATGTAAACAATTTGCATTAGGCTTAATGTCGGTTGTGTCTAGGCATATATATGAAAAAAAAAGGAAAAAGAAATGGCGGCCTTTATTCTCCACTGCTGCACCTTCCAGTTTTCCCTCTAAAAGTGGTGTCATTACTGGATTAGTGCCCAGTTTTTCAGGACCAAAGAGACAGGAACCTGCTTTACCTGAGCAAAACCTAATCCGCTTTAATCTAATAATTGCTCTTATATTCACTCTGTCTCGTAAGAGCACAGCTGCAGGGGTTGTGGCTCCAGATTGCTGTGCACCATGGGTAATAATACCCATGGTCCCTTTCATGGCCAGTATCAGATCTGTGGTCACTGCAAAGGTTATTCATCGTCATCGTTTGGGCGTTTATAGACAAACTGTATAACCTTTCCTCATTACCTCTTTCTTTCCTGTATTCCTCTTTCTTTGCCTCCCTCCTTGTCTGCTCATGTTCTGTCCTCAGCATGCGCGGATGACACATGAATGCATTAGGCTGCCTGTGTTTCAACAGTCGGCCTTTTATGAGTGGGTGTTGAAAATTTGTTGAGAGCTGGCCGTGCTCAGATGTCTCTATTTTAGATACAGCATGACAGTTATGAAGCCTGGTGTAGAGGGACAGAGCAGCGGGGGGTGATGAGAGACACGGTTTATATCTTCTTTGAGAGGCTTCTTCGCGTACTCAAGCACCATCTGTCGCAAAGCAAGCGGATCACGCTCCGTGAACTGCCATTTATACATCTTAAGATGACATTGAATAGCATGACATTGTGATGCTATGCTAATGTTCAGCGTTAAAGTTAAATAACTTCAGCAGTGAGATAAAAGAATAGAGTCAACTATTTGATGCAAAGACATTTACTTCTACAAACTCGTGACATACAAAAAAACAAGCAAAAAAAAAAAAAAAAAGTGAGTGTACAAAATCTATCATGAAATAGCTTTTTGTGAGTGGAACTATTTAGAAAAAATAGCTATTTAGAAAACAATCCGAAACAAAATCAGTTGCCTAATGCAAATTATTCAGTGTTACCTACTTTTGCGTGCCTAAACTATGAGCTATTATCTATTATGCATCTTTTTCCTGCTGGTTATATGATAAAGATCCCCTCAAGTTTTCCTCAGGGACTAAACTAGTCCCAGTCCTTAGTCAGTGCAGTACGACTAGTAATGAGGCGGTAATGACAGAGGATGGGTGCCCTATTAAAGGACACTTGAAGGAGCGTTTGGGTGGGGCCCAGCCAACACTTTGATGCTGTTGACCGCCTCCCAGTGCGCTTATTAAGAGATTTATGTCTGACGCCTGTCCCCCTCTCACCCTTCTGCGTTACATGAGTGTTTTCATTATTTTCCCTGTCATAGAGACCATATGGAGCACACACAGAGGTGTGCTGGCAAGCAGTGGCTCGGTAGGAGGCCCGAGAGTGCCTTTCTCTGCGACGTTGGAGAGGTGACCATGTCAAATAGTTTCCTCAGAAAAAATTCATTTCTATGATCCAAAAAATACAAATAATGCAACCAGTGTCATGTTCCTAATGAAAGAGCTTATGCCAAGCGTTGTCAAAATGGGGATCACGCTAGAAATTCTACTGAGACGTCATGGATGACTGCTGCTGCTTTTTGAGCGAAGCAAAACGATAGTCCACCTGGAGAAGTTGCATGCCGGTTGCCATGACAATGTTCCCTGATAATAAACTGGGTTGGGGGGGTGGTCTCTCCGTCTAATGGGTGCAGAGTGCGCTCCCTGCTGTCAGCGGAAAGATGGAGAGTAACAGGCGTAAACTGATGGTGATCTCGGTGAAGATGACGAGCTCGGCCCATTCTTTGCACACGAGCAAGTGGCTTTGCCAAGCGAGACCCCGTCCACAGTGCAATTACCTGGTACAATAAGAGCAGCGATTAAATTAAGGTAGCGGGTGTGCATACCAGCCTACTGGTAAAAAGGCCGCCCGCCTCTGCTCCTTTGAACATGGTTTTCAATTAGAAGCAAAGGAATGAACACAGATGTGCTCTGTTGATGTATGCCCCGCAGAGAAGAAAATATTACCTGGGGTCAGTTTTTTTTTTGGATGTAATGAAAAGCGACAGCAGGGACTCGTTCTTTTATTACTTTGATCCATTTCAATTTGCTAGAGTGGGGGTGCCTCTATCACGGCACGTTGGTGCTGGTTGGACATTGTCTGTTTGTTATACACCTGAATGTTACCTTGTATGAGCCTCTGTCATTTCTAAAACCCTGAGAAGAGACCCTGCATTGTACACTTTCAGATGGCCTGGCTTAGTTCTGAGAGTGGTAGTTGATCAACACAAAATGAATGACCATCAATTTTTAGGGCATCGTTTGGTCTATAAAATGTCAGAATAGTAAAAAAAAAAATGTTTTCTCAAAGACCAAGGTGATGTCTTTTTAAATGTCTTGTTTTGTCAGTCCAAAACCCAAAGATATTCACTTTAATATGGTATAAAATCTCCATATTTGAAAAGCAATTATTTTACTGTCGATAGACTAATCGTTTCAGCTCCTTTCTCTTAATTTTAAAGGTCATTTGATGGTATAAAGGAATAATTTGGTAAATAACATTTTGGTAAACATGCCAATTACCTTTTTTGCCCAGAGGTTGTTGCTAAGGTAAGTGGCTGCTGGCTGTAGCTTCATATTTAATATACAGAAGCAAGAGTGGTATTAATCTTCTCATCGAACTTTCAAATGAGAGGATTTGTCTGTTTTCAAATCGCTGTGTATTAAATACAGGGGGGTTTGGGACTGTTGCTTGGACAAAACGAGCAATTTCGAAGGCATCACCTTTCAGTCAAAGAGGAATGGATAATAAAAACAATTGTTAGTTTTGGATTAAAGACATGAACCCCTCCACTCATGCAGCTTTATTTTCCTGCATGAAGTAACTCCAGGACAAAGTCACAGAGTTAAGTGTATGTCTACAAAAGCTGATCGAGGTCAACAATGAGATCAGTCTGTGGTGGCCTAAACTGTCCCCCTGTCACTATGGCTTGACAGGGACATTGTACCTGGTATGACTCTGTCCTGTTTAACGTCTCTGCTGTCAAGTTAAATAAGGAAGCCCGACCTCTTTGTTTGGGCGGCATTTCAGCTTCATGCACTAGTGACTTCTCTGTGTGATTCTCTATGGACATGCCAAACTATTCCTGACACACAGCGTTGTTAGAAATACTGACCGAGAGATCACTGAAGCATGAAAATGCAAAATGAACTCAATTTGACATAAGTATCTGAGATTAGATTCGACTTTCCGGTTAACACTGCTGTGTTTATACACAAAAAATATATATATTTATTTTACAATTTTAGAACCAAAAAATCAATCCTAATCTTTGGCCACACACACACATTCTCCAACATTGTATTGTGTCCATGTGTTTTCTCTAAGACATGCAGGCAAACCTCTCACTAGCGCATTTATCTTTGAACTCTTTTTGTTGTAGCTGGAATTTAAATTGTGATTTGTCATGATATGACAGTCTTAATAAATCAAAATGCAGTTTATCATCTAGCCATATCTCTTTTCCGTTCTTTTGGTTTCTGCCAACCACTTTCAAGAAGGCAGCGAGGGATGGCAACTCCGGAGAAAACTGTAACACACGCATACACACGCATCTGGTAATTTGCTGACAGGCAGTGAAGTCTCTGTCAGTTGGCTTCGGTGCCCCCTGTTTGCCCTTCATTCCCTCGCCAATTTATCTCCCTGACATCTTGATCCACAAACACAACTGTGGATGAAGCTTTCACGGTTTTTCATGTAAGGTTTTATTTCAGCTTTTAAAGGCACGTTTGCTTGCACTGTGAAAGATGGTTATCGGCCTCCCTCTGAAAAAGTCAACATGATGCTCATCCAGGCTATGAGACTTCATCAAGATATGATGGAGTGTTCTATAAAATAAAATATATTTGGCTGCCATGTTGTTAATACTGGTTTCTGCTTGTGATATAGAATACATGGACAAGAAAGAGATACTACTGTACACCCGACATTCATTTGTTAACAACTACTATGGGGCAAATAAAGTCTGCAACAATATCTATGATTGTAGCATTTCACATTCGCCATTCATTAGGGACTATTTTCTATATAAATAATATGATAATATTCAGTTCTAAGATTTTTTTAATCTGGAATAAGCTGAACAAAGAATAAGTAACAAGACAAAGACCGACTTTTGTTACTTGACACCTTTTTGATACTTGATGCTAATAAGACATTTAAATTGGTATTTAAAAGGTATTTTAGGTTCCACACCCAGGACTACTTCCAAGTAGATTAAAACTAATGGGTAACTAATTCTATTTTACCTTACTGTGCATCTTCATCTGTCATCTGTGACAGCCACCCTGCTACGAAAGCTAATCTTGTTAGCTTGGCATTCCAGAATCTGCAGAAAAGGCTGCAAATGGAAACATGATCTACGTTTCTTCTCCCCACTGCTGGCACTCCTGGCTCGTTTAATGGAGCACTTTTAAAGATGACCTCATTAACTAAGGATGAAGAGGAGGATCCACCCTGATTTTGAGTCTTTTTCCTCAAAAAGTTGACCGGAGGGCGGTAGACTTATGCATCATGCCATGTAAGACGGCACAGCAGCTGCTAAATGGGATGCTTTCAAAGACAGGTTATTTTGCAATAGTGTTCCCCTTTCTAGCGATCCTCTGCATGTTGAAATATTGATGCCATGTTTTTCCAGTCTGTGCGCTGTCTCTTGTCCCATGTCTGACCTCCAGATTGCCATTAACTAAATAAGATCTTTCATTCTGCTTCCAAATCATGCTAAGCTCCCCTGCAGATCTCACAGGAACTCCGAGTTGTGAATAATTGATCCGATCAGAGGCGCTCTAATCGTGTCTGTGCCATTTCCCTTTTTTTTTGGGTACTCTTTTGAAGTTGCACTGTTTGTTTGAATGTTTGAGCAAAGAGGGCTGATGTTATCTGGAGTCATGCTGCTCTTATCCTTAATTGGGTTATGCAGATTTTGTGGCTGGGGAGAGGAGGGAGTAATGAAAATAGACTGCTCATGGATGGTAGAAGTGTCTTCATTAACGACGGCAGACTTTTTGAGTCTAAAGGTTGTAATCCATGAACACAGCACTTGGAGTTACAATGTTTTAATGGCGATCTGCTACAGTTTAATTCCGGGAATTCTATATCACTGAGGCAGAGGCGTCGTCGAGATAAGCATCTAATATCCACCACGCTCCAATCACTGTCTCACGCACCGTCAGCAACGCTCATTTCCACGACTCCAAGACTCCTCTGTCTGCTGTCCTGTCACTGTGAAACATTTCAGAGCAGCTGTCTCGCTCCGACACGGTCCACTGAGAGGCTGTGAAATCACACACATAGGGGCTTTTTGAGTTTCCACAGAGAGACTTAATGGGTGTGCCTGGTGCCAAGTATTTGTGGGTGCTGCTGTTTGCGTCTGTGCATGTGCGGGCGTCTTCCCCTTTTAACCTCTTCCAGTCTTAGGCATGTGTGTCATCCCTGCTCACCGTCACCCTGGCTTGACTGCTGGAGAAAGATGTTCACACATTAGATGATGCAACTGTTTCTCTGACGGAATTAAGACGCCTATTTTAAACCTTTTTAGAAATACAGTACTTATTTTTCAGTTTTTTCACAGACAACTTTAACTACAATGGAAGCCTGTGTGTAGTCTGTATTAACATCAAACGGTTAATCTGCATATTGATTTCATTGTTAATACCCACAGATAATGCAAACACACTCCCCGTCTGAGTTACCCACAGACGCTTTTTTTTCTTTACTTTTTTCCCCCAAATTCTGCAGCTTTCATTCTGCCCTATGGTGTTATGGTGATACAAAAACTTTATTTTCTTGAAATATGATCCAGGCCACCTCTGCCTGCCGCTGCCAGCAGACATGGTTCAGAAAGAAGGGAGGCGTTGGCTGCTGATGAGCCCATTAGAGTTTATTCTGTCTGTCAGGCCGACTTTAAGGCGACTTCCACCTGACAGCCCTGACAGCCGAGTCAGGCTTATTGGGGTCGGCAGTGCAGCGAGGAGAAGAGGAGAATCCCTGTGCAGATATTTTACCTCTCAGCAGTTTCCTTCTCCGTCTTTAACCTACTTTCCGTCTCTTCCAACTCCTTCGCAGATACCTTGATCCAAATCCAAGGAAACTCGAAACTATTTTGAAAACGAACAACTATTAATATTTCATGGCGATTGCTGCTCATCCGGGTGCATTAGTCTATCCGTTGCAAGCTTTTCCCGGCAAGTGCATATCGATTGGAAAACAGACTTTTTTTTTTTTTTCTTTCTTCTGTTTTTGTTTTGTTTTTTTATCTGAAGAGATGGAGGCTCCCTGGAGAAAAAGCGTGTTTGCGCCTAGCACAGTTTTCTACAGCTTTGATTTATTAAGACATCATATTCCTTTACTGTTATGAAGCTTTCTGGTTGAAAAGTATACTGTACATTTTAAACTAATTGAATAGTCAATCAACGGAAACATCTATGATTAATGAAGTATCAAGATTGTTTTTGATATTCATTTGTCAAGCCAAAATGATGATTTACACGTCCCAGCCTCTCAAATCTGAGGATATGCTGTTTTTGTCTGTGTTTAAGATCATTTTACATTAAATATGGGATTTGGATTGTTGGTTGGTTAGAATTTGAAGACGTCCTTAATGAGAAATTTTACATTTTATAGATAACCTATTGATCCTTAAAATCTACCAAATGAACCAATAACAGAAATATGAATTGGTTAAAGCTCTAATTAAAAAACTTTAAAGGGGTTATCTTTGAGGTCTAACAAACATGTTAAATGCTTTTCCTTCCTCCATAAAACATTTGCAAAGATGATTATTTCAATCATTTGAAATCCTAATTGTTTACAGCTGTGTTTTTCTAGCTTGCTGTCGTCTTCTTTGGTAAAGCATTGCTACGCTATATTGCGTGTTACTGCCATCAGTTGTCGGTCAACAGAATAGTTTGAAACCGGTGTGAGGAATGTGTTGAAAAACCTCCACAAGGTACCTTTTAATGATTTACTGTATGTCACTGTATTTCTTTTTGCTAGTTCAATGTGTCAGTTTAACACTCAGGCCTTTCAATACCTCAGTCTTAGCATTGAAGAGTTTCTGTCATAAAAAAAAAAATAATTCCCATCCTGTCTCTCTCTCTCTCTCTGTTTGTGTCCCTGTTATCTGTAATTCTCCCTTTCAACCACTCTCACTTTGAAGGGCCCTCAGTGGGAGCTTGGATAGAATCTGCCCCGCCTATCTCTTTGAAATGTCACTCTGTGCAGAGCCAAACATTCCCTTTCCTTCAGCCCTCGTGTGACTATGTGAAAAGCACGACCTAACTGAACTGTATTGATTTTGGTCAGATGGACACAACTTTGCAACGTGCCTTCGTCGTGGTGGTGGTGGTGATCAGAGGCGGCAGCTGTGGCTTTGTGTATTTGTTGTCTGTTTGTGCATATGAGAGGCAGGGTGTTTGAGAGATGTAGGTCACGGTGCCTTCGCTGTTTGAACAGTACAGTAAAAGTTGGCAGACTGCCTCAGATGTGATCAACGTCTCTCTGTCTCTCTCTCTTTCTGTCTCTCTCTCTCTGTCTCTCCCTCTCTCTCTTTCTGTCTCTCTCTCTTTCTGTCTCTCTCTGTCTCTCCCTCTCTCTCTTTCTGTCTCTCTCTCTGTCTCTCCCTCTCTGTCTCTCTCTTTCTGTCTCTGTCTCTCTCCCTCTCTCTCTGTTTCTCTCTTTCTGTATCTCTCTCCCTCTCTGTCTCTCTCTTTCTGTCTCTGTCTCTCTCCCTCTCTCTGTCTCTGTCTCTCTCTTTCTCTTTCTGTCTCTCCCTCTCTGTCTCTCTCTTTCTGTCTCTCTCTCTCTCCTTTCTCTTTCTGTCTCTCTCTGTCTCTCTGTCTCTGTGTCTCTCTTTCTGTCTCTGTCTCTCTCCCTCTCTCTCTGTTTCTCTCTTTCTTTTTTGTCTGTCATCCGGTGGTATGTGAAAACACCTTATTTGCGAGTGTGCCGTCTCTGCTGGGATTTTCCCCTCTTAACGCACACAAACTCACACTGTATGTCAACGTGCATCTCAAATGAAACCATCAACCGTGTTTTAGCATGACTGGTAACCTCGCCGCACACAGAGGATGCTCAGTGGGATGGAAGTTGGCAGGCTACCTCACACCCCGGCTGTAAGCTTGGCGTGGAGGCAGTGTGCTTGTCTGCAAACATTACTTGATGGATTGTTTGAGGTGGATGTTGGGGACGACTCTTCTGGTGTTTCCGGACCCATCTGCTGCCTTTTCATCCCAGATTTATGGGACAAATTGTCAGCCTCCGAGGGGAATTGTTAGACTTGCATATACAGAAGAGCTGTTATAACAATCATTTGTGCAATAAATCCTGTGGCGATCGTACTGGAGCTCTGTTCTGATGATGGAAGAATGATTTAGGAACTTGGGATAACTATTGTGTCCATTTTCAGTAAATCAAAAGTTCTCAGAGGCCATTGTGACCTCTTTAAGTTGCATGTTTGGTTCAAGCAGCTGTCCAAAACTCAAATATATTTGACTTACAATCATATACTGTACTGTACAACAGAGAAAGGGCTGCAAAAAACCCTTTTGAGAGGCTGGAACAAGCTAATGTTTTGTATTTTTGCTCGATAAATAACTTTATTGACCGCTTAACAAGACCATCACCCCATGTTGAGACAGAGCCTGAAAAGTTATTAGATATAAAATTTATCTATGGAAATTAAGTGAGATTGCTGGAAATGCAGTCTTGGTGGCTCATATTGAGGTGAAGAGGTGAAGCTTCATCCCATGCGAGATGTTTTTTGCCTGAGAAAGTAAAGTGAAAGCCAATCATCTGGCTGCTGGTATCTCTCCTGAAGCCAGTAAATGTCTCTCCCACATTGTATTTAGAGCTGAAAGAGGCCGCTGGGCTGTGACTTCTAATACAGTGTCTCCACACACACACACAAAAAAAAAAATCAATTCCCCAAAGAAGCCATCGATCCACCTGTCCGGCAGACCAAGGGAAATAAAAAACAAATGAATGATGGACTAGGAATAATAACACTGGAGTATAGTGTCATTGTCTCATGCTCCCTAGCGGTTTTACCAAATTGAAAAAAGGATGACCTAAACTGACTTGTTTTTTTTTGTTTTGTTTTTATATAAAATGTGCTCACGTATCCAGAACCGATATCTAGATCCAAAAGTGGGAGAGCAAGAGCATCCATATAAAAGTAGTTTACGAAGTGCAGTCAGAGCTTTAGCTGTAAATGTTTTCATGTGAAGAAAAGAACATGCCGGACATTCTTCTTTATTTCTGGCACAGTATGAGAATACGTAATGCATTTGGCTCAGTTTGATCCACTCACCTACCTTTGCATGTAACATAGATGGTATTTCAGTATCTTGTTCTTGTTGACATTACCCACAGAGGTCCACATCTTGCAATTCAGTTCTGTACTCTCTATTCTTTAGTCATTTGTCCACCTGTCTTGAATGTAAGGTAAAGGTAATTAAGGCAACGTGTCTTGTCCCCGTTGCACCCAGCCCATCCTCAGCCTCTCGTGCCGTTTATCTTGGTTGACCAGCCTTTCTGCGGCTCTTTCAGCCTGCCTGTCTGTCAGCTCGAGCCACCTGCAGCTGAGACAAAGGTGAGCCTGATGAACAGATGGACAGGCAGCAGAAGGACGGGAGCGGCGAGATGAGGAGGGTCAAAGATGGAGGAATTACTTTGGCTCATCTTCAACAGGCTCCTTGATTTAACATTATTGAAAGATCCCCTTTTTACCTGGCTCCAGTCCTGCAGGAGGCTATGAAAACACACACACGCATAAGCACACACACACAGATACGCAGGTGAAGGTATGCTTAATCGAGTGTAGCAGTGGAACGTTCCCAATGATAACAAACCTTGACATCAGGTCTGATAACATTGTGTTGGGCAGTGCACATGGGGCCCTGCCTTGACACACATTAAAGATGGCTATTGATGATGAATAGTTCATTGTGGTAGATGTTCAAACGAGAAAGTGGAGCAGCTGTTGAGTTCAAATTGGAAGCTGCCAACCCAACTCTTCCCCTTGTTTCCAAGACTTGTGTAATTAGCAACAATGATGAGTACAGCTAGTCATGAAAGGGTTTTAGGAGGTAGACACAAGAACTATCAGGTAGATGTGTATGACCATATCACACAGTGCTTTTAAGTGTCAAAGAATCTGGCAATTTTGCAAAGAAAACATTCCAAAAGTGTATTTGAAATCATAGAATAAGAAGATTAATTGGTTGGACCCTAACTGTCACCACATATTACTACAATATAGTCCTGAACAACTAATCACACTTTTATCTAAATTGCAATATCGACTAGTGCAATATTCAAATCTCAGGAGGCAAAACATCTGTCGAAGGCAGCATATGTGTCAAAATACCATTTGTTAATTAAGTATTTTGGTGCTGTACTGAAGTCCCTGCTTACAGATAATATTCGACAGATTTGTTTGGTACAGATCCTCGCAAAACATCCCACCATTATCATTTTACCGTAATATATATTTTTTAAAGGAAATGAGAATAATGATGCAACAATAGTCATTCCCTCCTCTATTGTGACCCACATCGCCATTGCAATCTCATTCAAAATAATCGCAATTAGGTAGGTATTTTTCCCCCTCGGTCAGCCACACTGCAGCGCCGTCGCGGACATGCCTTTTCAAGTTCCGGTTGTTCCATGACTGGCATTATGAAATGGGAAGAATTTAAATGGGGAAACAAGAAGAAAAAAATCTTGTTATGAGGAACCAAAACCAAACTGAGAGAGAAAAACAATTACATTAATTAAAGATGCACGTTTTAGTCGTACTGTGACTCCATTCTGCTGTTTTAATTAGTTCTCTCTCTCTCGCTCTCTCGCTCTCTCTCTGTCTCTCTCTCTCTCTCTCTCTCTGTCTCTCT
>CALSBV010010813.1:15923537-15945344 GCA_943590825.1 Bovichtus diacanthus
TGTGTGTGTGTTTCACCAACGGGGAAAAGTATTCTCGCCGCGTTGGGTCTGATAATTTTACGACAAAATAATTCACAGCGAGCCAGTATTGTCTAAACATCACATTCCTCCACAAGGCTAAGTGGTCGCCATGGCACACACTTAATGAACGGAAAAAGCAGTAAAATGTTAACAGCAGCCACATTCTAATCCTCTGTCATTTACTTTCCCTCTCTCTCCCAGTTATGTCCATCCAGGCTGTCTCCATCCAGTTCACCAAGGAGCCCAAGTCCCAGGATGCATTGCACGGCCGCAGCGCCATGCTACGCTGCGAGGTCAGCGATCCGACCGACATCAGGTACCGCTGGCTCCACAACGGCCAGCCCTCGGAAGACAGCGAGAGGCGCTTCCTGGAGGGCAGCAACCTCAAGTTCACCGCGGTGGATCGGCAGCTGGACGCAGGAAACTTTGAGTGCGTCGCAGAAAACTCGGCCACGGGAGAGCTTATCCACTCAACCAGTGCCTCCTTCAATATCAAGTGTGAGTGTTTCATTTCAAGCCGTTCTCACCCTCAACAAAAACCTCCCAAGTGAAAATTGCCAGCTGACAGGGTTTCATAATGGCAACAAGGGCGCGCATCCAGTTTCTGGATCAAAAAAAGCCAAACAAAAGTATAAGATGACAGGTAGTATGAGCTGAAGGAATGTTTCCACCTTGATGCCTCTTTCTTTGTGGCTTCCTCTCCCTCTCTCCAAAGGAAACTGGATATGTGTGCCACCAAGCATGTGTTTCTTGTTGCTTGTATCTTTTTTTTTTTTTTTTTTTCTTCTCTCTGTTGTGTAACACTCTCTTTTCCCATATACTATCAAAAGGCTTTTGTCTGGAAATTACTAAGCAGTGTGATTCACTTTCTGGCTATATAATTATTTAGGTTAACATTAACTCTGCCCTTCTTGCGCTGGCTTTTTATTCACATCAGTCTTTTCACTCCCTCACTTTCTAAACGTTTTGTCCCATTAGGGGGAGGCACACTAGTATCTTAATTTTGTTGTTTAGCCCAACAACCCAACCTCAATGACCCTCTTAAGTTTCACAGGAAGCCATGGGAATTCTGCACGGCCCTGTTTGGGATAAATAACAACCTTGTTCACGTATTGTGGAAGGCCCTCAGGTACCAGTCGTTACTGAAAAGCCTTTGTATCTTACAAACGGAGAGAGAGGTTGCACTGATGGCAGTAGTAAAAGCAAAGCAGGCTGAAAAATGGTTCCATCTGGAATATGTTGTCCTCTCCAGCTACATTCAGCCGGGAGGTTTCTCTTTGCGGTGATGTTACCCGTTCAAAGGCTGATTACAAGAACAGATGAGTGTCCGGACCTCCTAGTAGCAAACTGAGAGGCAGGCGGAGGGAGAGAGCAGAGGTTTAACCCCTGCTCTATGATGCGTCTCCACCAGTGGATATTTGTGGGATGCAATGTTGATCACCAACTCTGAACAATTTCAACTTTTTGAGCCAGATAGGCCAAAGAGACCCATCAGTTTTCCAAAAGCAGTGTCTGATCTAAAGGGCTCTGCTTTTATGTTACAATTACACATGATGTAGTGTGTCAATAAAGCTCAACTGAAACACTCCCACACATTAAAAGAAAGGAAAAAACAAGTTAGACATGAAGGATCAGTTTTTAAGAGCTGCCATCGTGACCCAGAATAAACTTTACTATCTGCCAGGTCATTAATATTCCCACGCATTGGAACAGAAAGGAATGTTTTTATTGGAAGTAAGGTGGAGTATTATTACCTAAAAGTCACATTTTTTCTGGGTGAACTCATTTAATCATTGAAATATTTGTGGGCTCTTGTTTACATAAGAGTGGTAATACAGGTTTTGATTAGTTTGGATGTGCATTGCTCTCACACAAATAGGCATTTAGAGAAAAATATTAAATATGAGAATTCAGTTTTAATTTAAGAATTACGGCGTGACGTGAAAGGTGTAGCTCATAGTGATAAACCTACAGATAATTATCTTCAACTCTGTACAGCGCCTTTTTATAGTGCCTGTTTTGTTTTTTTTTGGTTTTCCAGCTCATAACTTTACTATCTTGCTTCACTCTCACCGCTCTAATTGTCTCTAGCTAAGTTAGCGACTAGCTGGTGCACAAAGTGGAGCATTTAAAGAGTGAATACTAATGTTGCACCATGCAGACTTTATAAAGTGCAGGTTTGATTAAATAAATCTTCAATAAAGACTTGGAAAGTCTTACATGTGGCCCTCTGACCTACTCACTACGGTGTAGCCAAGCCGGTGTAGTAACAAATGTGCTTGCCCATGATATTTCCTTATTTGTGTGTGTTAATGAGTGTACGTGTTTGCATGCATGGATTCTCCATATGCCTCTGAGGGTGATTATGGGGCATCATATCAAGTATCCTTTAAAGGAGGCCTTTGAAATTGGCTGCTTGAAGAGGCTTTTTAGCAAGTCCACTACAGAGGTATGCTGCTGGCTAACACATTTCTCCCTTTCAGATATGACCAAGAGTCAGCCGTACATAAAGCAGATGCATAGCCGTGAAGCAGATATTAATGGATGCAGTGCAGTACATTCTGCTTGTAATTATAAGATCGATGGCTTCGTATCCGTTTGATAAGAGTACAACCAAGGGAGTGAACTTTAGATAAGAAACCACCTACAGTAGAATTCCTAAAGGAGACGTTATAGCACAGAACATACCTAAATTAAACACACAAGGTAAGGTAGCATGCAGTGATAAATCATCCTTAGCTACTTTTGTATGCTGCATCTGTCCGTGCGTAACAACACATTTGTCTCTCTGTCATAATGCGCAGGTTGGTGGGCCATCTCTGGATCACTTTAGGTGACTCAGACCGTGTTATGACAGATGTGCTCATATTTCCCCAACATACATTTAACGGGCGATAAAGCTGCGCACGGCTTAGAAGTAAAGACGCCCTCCGGCTTTAACCCTGCATGCGTGTTCACTCATGTGTATGCTAGTTTGCGTGTGTAGTAATACATGTGGGTTGCGAGGGGGGGTAGGTCGGGCTGGGTATTTCATATGTACTGTACATGGACTGTACCGGAGTAGATTGTTTCCCCTCCCCCCCCTCCCACCTTCTGCAGAGAGAGTTAATTTTGTCTTGCTCTCAATAGTGGGTGGGCAAATCCTGCCAGTTGAGTTATTCAGAGTAATTATCCCCCCTTCTGTTTTCACTAATAGAGGTCCCCCCCCGCATCCTTTTGTCTCACCCGGTCACTGGGTCTCTATGGCGAGACCGCGTCCAGCAGAATAGTCGGGTTCACTCGTCACTATTGTCACCGTGTTTGTTGGTCCTGGGGGCAACGCTTCGCTTGACTCTCGGTAACGAGATGCAGACTGACAGTGTTTTGGAAACCGGTGATTGTAGGAAGAAGGGAAAACATAGAGCAGAAACGCAGGCAGGCAGGCGCATATTCCTCCCTTTTTAATCTCTCAAATCACAGAGCCACTTGCACACAAACGCACGCCATCTCGATTTAATCACACAGCATGCGTCCTTAACCTACATTTGTTTGCCGGGTGCATTTTAGAGCATCCTTACTGATTGCTAGTGCAGCTGCCCGCTTCCTGTCATAGCTCCTACAACTTGTTTTCATGTCTTTTGTGAGCTGATAAAATGCAGCTCCTCATGCCTAATGACCCAGGCTCCATCCATCAGCTTCTCCCCTGCAGAGTAACTTTGCTCCACTGTCATAATTCTTTTCCTTCCTTCCTCTTTCTGCCTCGTCACAGCAGCAGCAGCATCTATCTGAGTTTGCCGTAGTCTGGCCTGTCGACCCCTGTCAGCCACAGCTGATAAAATCTGACACCTCGTCTTACACAGCAAGCTGAGTCCGTCACGCTTTTTTCCCAGGACTGTTCTAGGGTACAAAGTTTACAATATGAAGCCGCAGTGGCAAATGTTGTAGCTCTCCCCATACCCATATGGGGCTGTCAATCAAATCACATCCCCAGCACTCGCCTGGATAACACAATCCACCTTGCCTCTCTGTTGCACGAAACCCTTCTCCATGGCAACAACTCGGCTCATTGAGGGAAGCAGGCGAACACGCAGCTGCCTTTTGGCACAGCCAGGAATGAATGGTCCAAGCATCTGCCTTGACAATATCTTCACAATTCATCTGTTATCATCCCCGTGTTGATAGGACTTCCTGTTCTGCCTCCAACATAATAATTATACACCCCTTATTATGGCGTTAGCTGCCAGGCCTGCTCCAGCACTTAGTCATGCATTCTGAGAGGGATTACGGGAAACTATCTGCCACTAATAGGTTATGAAAGAGCGCCTTCTGTTTGTCGAGTGGACAGCTGTAGAAACCTGAACTGTGAATGGAGATATACGAGCGGAGTAAAGGGTGAGAATGTGTGACTGTCTGAAAATCCAGGTCAAAGTGGAAATGAAATGATACCAATAATTGATTTTAACGTGCTGGAGAGCCAAATAAGCCAGGAGTGGCAGAAACTTTAGACAGTCACAAGGCTATACGTGTTAAGTGCTCATTGTTCCAATGATAGTCAGGTCAGAGAGGTCAAGCATTTTGTCCTGCACTGTGATTACCTTTTTTTCCTTTTCCGTGGTTTCTCTTACAGCTCACTGTTCCTACTCAGTTCTTTTTGCTCCTGTTTCACACTCATGCTGCTGGAATTTCTTACTATGTAAAAAGGTGTCTAAGGGGTTTTCCCAAAGAAAGACATACCAGACACTGAGAGGTTTAAATCTGTAGATTGAATCACTATTTTCTGCAGAAAAACGCACATGGACTCTCAAGCTAAATGGTTTTTAGCTTAAAATGGCATTTAAAAAGAAAAGAGAAAAAAAAAGCGTTTTAGCACTGTTTCACAAATAATCTCCGTCCACACTAACACGCCTGAAAACGCATATCACATCACTAGTCGCGTACACTGGGCATTCGCGTGCCGATGTGAACAGGAAGCAGATAACCCTAACGCTGCTGGACAAAGGAATTGTTGCAATTTCCAAAAGACCAAAGTGCAGTCCAGGAGTTTTTAAACAAACGGGCTCTGTAGCGTTTTAAAACGTCTCCGTTTGAGGTGTTCAAAAGCGTGTGTTGCATAAACGCAGCAACGGTTATGCGTTTTATAACATTTAAGTGTGAATGTAGCCTTATAAAAGTAGCACAGAAAGACTTTAAACTCAGCCGTGTCTCGTGAGGTTGACAGTTTGACAGTGGAAACACCCACCTGTTACTCCAGGCACGTTGAAACAAATTATTTTGGTTTAATTTGCAAATGTCAGTGCAGATGATACTTGTTTCATACAAACTTTGTCTCACTCTCTCCTCCTCCTCAGTGACTCACTGTTTCCCCGTCTTGTTTTATCGCCCTCATTATGATTCCAGCGCACTAATAATAGGTATGTCTGAGCGTCTGGCCCCAGGTCCCTATAGCTGGGATGGCCTTCATCACCTTCTCCTCCTCACTAAAGCTACTGGGGCTGTTTACTGGGAAGACCTTGACTGAGACACCCAACCAATTAGCAGCCTCTGCAGAACTCTCAAAGACATTTGCACGCATGCAAACATGCTTCAGGGTAGCATCAACTGTGTTTTACTTCTCCCCACCACAAACATACACACACACTTGTCTCTAACAGACGCATAAACACACATTTGATCCGCTGCAGCGTGATGTGCACACACGCTCGCAGTTCTTGGGGCGTCTGTGTTAGGAGGAAGCTAATGAGGGGGCCCCGTTACTGTAGAGATGGTTTCCCATGATCCCCCAGGGTGCAGAGTAATACCAGGTTCCTGTGTAATTCATCGTGACATCACAGTGGTGCTCCACCGCTAGCTCAGGTGTAGGCTCATGCCATGCATATTTCATAGCTGATCCAAACAGCAGCAGAGATGCAGCCGCAGTATTCAGCCACAGGCCATAGCAGCAAAGCTTCATGGAATGTCTTACACTAACGCACACATAGCATACTGTAAATGCACACAAATCCCTCATGGACTCATGCTTAAACCAGGGCAACCCAAACAAACACGCTCTCTCCGTGAATGTTATCCACCCAGCAACCACGCCAGGTGTCCAGTTACTGCACGTCATACAACCGCAGCTTATATCTCATCACATAAATAACTATTAACCCTGGTTCTCATTCAGTGTGAACATTAAGTATTTGTATAGTCAACACACTCAACAAGGAAAGGGGAATTCCTGCAGGGTACACTAAGGCTGTTTTACAGACAAATCTAAGATGTCACTCACCAAAGGAGGCGCCACGAATAACTTAAATATTTCTTTATTCATCCTGTAGACTTCAGTGAGCATTTAGCTCGGCGGCAGACAGAGATTTTCGGTCAATATATTAGCAAGTGTCTCTGTTAAGGATAGGACGATACAGGAGTTTATTGCAAACCGTGAAAAAAAAACAAACAAAACACTCAATAAGTCTAAATGGCTGTCTAGCTCGCTATCATAGTAGAGAAGTGAAAAATAAAGCAATTATCATGTAAGAAAGAACAGACTCATGTTGATTTTGAAAATATTTGTATTTATCCTTTTTATGCAGGGGACCTTATGATTTCTGATTCCATTTTTTAAGATTGATCTTTTGTTTTAATAAAAAAAGATGTGTCCGATCTGTGATGCAATAAAAAACATTTGTTTCTTAACAAGATGTAAGGTAAAGTAATTCCAGTATGTTTGTGTGCCATTTTAAGAGTTTTAAGCAGTCTCCGTCAGATCAAATGCAGCATGTTTATGGCTGACCCTGAATGTCTGGCTACACCAAAGAGGCTTAGCTTACAGGAGCCACTGCTATCCTTATTTATTGAAAGAGGGATAACATGTCTCAGCAAATCATGAGATATATCTAGTACTCTCCCTTGGACACTGAAAAATGATCGTTCGTTGACCGTCTCTTAGGAGAATGTAAGAATGATTTGCTGCTGTGTTGATTTCATGACATAGCATGTAGTTGATATATATTTCCCAGTGTACTGGGTCAAACCTTTAATGGTAAAACCACACTGTTCCCCTTCATTTCTCACTGCACCTAGATGCATTAAGGGGACGACTCTGGATCATTTCCCCCGCCATCTGTTTCCTTCATTTATTCTCTTGTTCATCTGTCACTCGCCATTGATCCGGTTTCGTGTTACTTGTGTGAGTGATGCCTCATCACTTTGTTGTGGCATAATGGAGACGCACCGGATCAGGTTTGAAGATCTTCTAAAGGATGCACTATTGCAGCATTTTTTAAACTGCGAGGTGCTAAAAAGTCCAAACATGTCCACTCTTCTCTTGTTGTTCATTTCCCTTCTTCCTGGTTTTATGTGCTGCTCTGACAGCAGAGTGGCCCTTTTAACAGAGTAAGCTAATGAACTGTCCATTAAATGTCCATGAAAAGCACTGTAAAGGCGCAGCTCGCGCTCCTGAGTGCAGGGCAGCGGTGTGCCGATGTAAGCTGACCCAGTGGTGTGGGAGCGCCGCTGCTCCGTCTCTGCTCATGAGTCACTGTGCTGTCACAGTGATGTGCCCCGCTCTGCCCTCATCCCCGCTGCACCCATTAGCATCGCAGTGTGCCCCGCGAGGACACATGACAGGACGACCACTTAACTCAATTTCTCCTCCTGTCCTTCTCCTCCATTATTATTACTCCTGCTCCTTCCCTCCACCTTACTGTCTCTTCTGTTTTTCTTACTCTACAGGGTTAGAAAGTGGGGGCGTGACTTTGAAGGAGCCTGCCTCCGAAGGGGAGATCGAGAGCTCTGCGCCGGTCATGTTGCGCTGTCACATTGATGGACACCCACGGTGAGTCGTCCCCCCCCACCCCCATTACCTCAAGTTCAGAGCTCACGGGGTTAAAGATCATGTTGGGGACTATACTGAAAAACTATTCTTCTGTCATCGTTGGCCTCTCTCATGCCCTTATGTTCCTCTTCTACTATTCTTCTCCTTTCCCCTCTCTGCTCACCTTTTGAATCTCTTCTGTTTCGGCTCCATCAATCACCCCGGCCCTTCCACAATTTTCTCTTCTCTTCTAAACCTCTCTCACGCCCCAATCCTCTTTTAATCCTCCTCTCCCTCTCAGGCCGACGTGCCAGTGGTTCAAGGACGGGGTGAAGCTGACAGAGAAGAGCCACCAGATCAACAACAAGGAGAGGACGCTCACCTTTGTGAGTGCCAGTCCGGACGACAACGGCCTGTACTACTGCTGTGCCAAGAATGCAGCCGGGCACGTCTGCAGCAACAGCAACTTCACTCTCAACATTATAGGTGTGTGTGTGTCCTTACATGTCAGTGTGTTGGGCTGTTGCAACATATAAATTAGCTTTCTATTTCAATACTTTTCGGCCACTGAGCTGCAAGTAATTATTTTTATTATTGATTATGTAGCTATTATTTTGTCGATGGCTTCTCTCGCGGGACAATTTTCCTATAAAATGTCAAATAGTGAAGAATGCCCCTCATACCGTAGTGCTGCAACGATTGGTCTCAAATATGGAGATATCCTGCTTTTTCTCTGTGTAATATCATATTGAACTACATATATTTGGGTTTTGGACTGACAAAACCAGACATTTAAAGACATCACCTTGGACTTTGAACTGGGATGGACATTTTTCTCTATTTCCTGACATTTTTTTAGACCAAGTGATTTTGTCGTTTTCTTTTTTTTTTTAATCTAGAAAATAAAAGGTAGATCAATCAATAGTGGAAACAATCATTATTTGCAGCCCTAACCAATTGTCCATAAGTCAAATATATACATTTTGCAACAGCATAAATTGGAGAAAAAGCAGTAAATCCCCTAAATATAGAAGATAAAACCAGTAATTGGCATTTTTGCTTAAGAAAAATTACTTCTTTCCACATTGCCACACCTGCCAGGAAGTGCGGTGAGAAAGGATGAGGACGGGGAATACAGAACATTAGTGTTGAGAGAGAGCAGGAAGAGAAAGTGATGGAGTTCCTAATGTGATTACCAGAGAGTGCGTTGGCACCTTTCTCTTTCGCCACCCACGCAGACAGAAACAACATCATAAACATCTACAGAGCGAACAATAACATCAGCTCCCTCAGCCGCAGCGGCGCTCTGTTGATCTGACTGCGTATAACTGCAGCTTTCGCAGACAGCTTGGTGCGCTGTGTTGTATCGGGAGATTATTTGTTTTTCTGCAGGCTCAACAGGACTTATGTTGTTTACTCTGTGTGCGAGTGTGTGCGCGCCCCTCCTGTGTATTATCCCCTCAGTACACCACAGAGTTGGTACAGTACATACAGCAGCACATCTGTGCGAGAAACCTGATGCCCCGTTCCACTCTAATTAGCCACCTGCAACACACACACCGACACGCTAGGTTAGCACCTGTGTGGAGGAAGAATGGATAATTGTTGAGTTTCCAGTTACCGTGTTGCCACCCTCGGCTCTTCTATAGGGCTTCACCTTAAGGTAAAGGCTGACAGATTTAGACACGGTCACAGCTCTTTAAGATGAGACCTTCCCGCCTGACTACCTGGGTGGGCCATGCGTCAGCGCCTTTCTTCTTCTTCACACCAACCAGTAGCCATATCCTAATACTGTTACTGCCACCATACGTCTATTAGCTGATCAGATTTTAAATTCTCACACACGTAAACCTGGATTAAGGGTATTTTCATGTTCCCATTTCTTTATTGAGCTCAACACCCTTCAGCTTTGTATAACAATGTGCTGCAAAGTCTGTGGTAATAACTCCTCCTCTTAGGTTGCACTGTACCAAATCTCTGCTTTTGGCAGGTCAGAGCAGCCCAGTCCAGAAAGAGTCAAAAGAATGTGAAAAGAAGGAGAATACTATGAAGCATTTTTGGGTGATTTGAAATTGAGTAAAGAAAATTAAAAAAATTCTTCTACCGCCATTGTTAAAAATACAAAATGACAAGCCTTATTTATTGTTTACCCTTCAAATTATATATCAAATTGATCGTTCAGGTATATATTTTTCTTGTTCCTCTAACAAGCGACCCCACTTTAGTCCTCTTAACCCCATTTGCGTGATTTAAGATTATCACAGAGAAGAGAGAGATGGCCTCCTGTGCGTGATTCTACGATCCAGGAGGTAAAAAAAAAAAGGAGGAGATGATTGTCCAGATAAGCTGCGCGGTCTGTTCACTGACCTCATTAAGTTTACCCGGGGGCCCCTGAGGTGTTGACACACACACCGCCACCTGAAGGCCGCTTGCTCAGCAGCCCCACGCTGCTGTTGACAGCTTTTAATAAAGCCCGGAATAGATCGGTGCTTGATGGTCCGATGCCGTGCAGATATAATCATGCAGATGTTTGTCCACCTCTCTGACAGATAAGAGTTTCCCGAGGCCGGTGGTCACTCCTGAAGACCAGGTGGTGTTGAGGAACGAGGAGGCTGCCTTCCACTGCCAGTTCACCGCCGTGCCGGACCCCACATTGGAGTGGTACCACGAAAATGACCTGCTCGCTAACAAGTCTCGGTATGTTGAGAGCTAAATCAGCTAAAAAGCTAGAAACAGTCTTTACTTTCTCATCATATATCTCAGACTCTCCTCCCCCACCCTGCCCCCACTTCAATCCCTCTTACTTACCATTCTATAAGCTTCAGCCACAGTCTGGTATTCCTTTCCACCCAATGAGGTGGAACCCTTGCATCGGACTCTCTGTGTGCCGTTACTGCTCTAGACGAATTGCATATTAAGGAATATTATTCCTAAAACAGAGCACTGAAAAGTTTCTCCATACGTCACTCGAACGCAGCCTTTTCTCTCCAGCCTCTCAGGAAGAACTTTGCAGCTCTGCGATGTTCCCGCACTGAGCGGAAAAACCCCTCAAGCTACAGTCAGCTTACCAGCAATAAACACATGAGCGCTAGATAATAACCAATGTCTATACCAAGTGCCAAGCATACCCTCAGGGTTCACAGCACCTCACGCTTATACATAGACACATTGAAGGCAAGCTGTTCCACATGGAGAGCCTTGTTTTTAAAGTGATTATTGTGTTCAGTGAGCGAGGGAAGAGAAGGACTTCAACATCAACAGTTAGTCAGTGGTGTAATGAGCTTGTCAGAGGCGGGTTTGGTCACCTTGGCAGTGATGACTCAGCACCAGGATTACAGATGGATGGGTAATAAGCGTGAATGAAACACACACACACACACACACACACAGACTGCTACACACACAGACTGCTTCAATAAAAACCTAACCTCTTTGTGGGTAAGGTGTTCCAAGGCAGCCTGGTGGTCTGTGTTTGTGTTTATTGATCTGGGTTGATATACCGCCAGAGGAATGCGGCTCTCTGCAGGAGATATCATCTGTTTCGCACCTGCACTGTTTAGACAACTCCCCCCTCTAGATTACGTTTGAATATTTGATGTAGATTGTTTTTCATATGGAAAAATTTCATATGATTATAGTAAAATATACCAGCGTAAGCTCAAGGCTATTTTTGCAGAGAGAAAGAAGTCTGCCCCATGGGTCAATCCAACTCTGGAGGGAAACATTTGAAACCATAACAATTATTGCTGCGCATGTTTGTAGATATAAAAATGATTGCTTGAAAAAAAAGAAGAACACTCTGTCTTTGTTCGTTTTGTTTTGTGGTTATTTTAGAGTTTCCTCACACAAAATCCCAAAGCTCATTTCGCTCCCGCTATTGAACAGAAGAATAGATGACACAGAAATATCACCCCTCCTGAGGGAATCCAGTGCAGAACCAGATAGTCCTGGATGAATCCCTCTTCTATGGAATTACACAGCATCTTAAATGTGTTCAGCTTTCCACCTTCACTTATTCCTCTCTGCTTTACATATTCACTCTTGCCCCTAGCTTTATAATGCCTTTGTCATGCAGCCGTGATGAGCTGTTGAGTTGTCCGGTCTGCTGAGCTTTTTTCCCCTGTGCTGTGTGGGATGTGCAGATCTGTCAGCCCCAAAGCTGGCTTAAGGTCAGCCTTTAATTATTTCTCATCCCGTCCATCACTGGCACTGATACTCCCATCAGTCCTGTTTTTAAAAAAAGCACAATACTTTTTTTTTTTTTAGATTTAACTCGCTATGTAGGACACTTTTTTTTTTCTTTTTTTTTTTTTTTTCTTTTTTTTTTAGCTCAGTAGACACATTCTTAGCATTTACTTTAACCTATTTGGGGCAGCAGATGTCTTCAGTTTAGTTAATCAGAGCAATTCAGATAGCGTGAGGTAACATGCCAAGCACAGAAAAAAAAAACATTTGTGGCACTTGTAGTGTCCTGTGTAGAAGAGTATTTCCATCTGATGCTCCCAGCAGGCCAAAACAAATAATTTTTCAGATGCCATCTGAGTGAGATCTGGTGTTGGGAGTTGCTGTCTATGTGCTTGCATGTATAGATGATGTGTGTTGGTCAGTGATGGTGAGACGGTATGAATGAGCAGAGGTTAACGTCTAAACTTGATCTGTATTCTTCTTCTTCCACAGTGTGATCCTGTTATCCAACGGCACAGTGCTGATCACCCAGGTCAAGCCCAGGAACACGGGGACCTACAAGTGTGTCGGCCGCGGCCTCAGAGGGTCCCATGTTACACTGGAGGCCTCCCTCCTCATAGCTGGTACGCACACTACACACACATATTTGCAGTTGTTGAAGTGGTGAGAGATAAACACCTGTGATTCTGTAATCTGAGAGTGAGAGGGGCATTTGGGTTACATATTTATCCCGCCCTCAATCTCATTCTTCTCTCCGCTCCCTTTCTTCTTCTGGCTCTTTCACTTTGAGCCAGATTTCTCCAATGATAATCACATTCCCTTATTGACATCCGGCCCAGCTGTATCTACTACATACACACGCGCGCTGGGGCATTTTCCTGCTTCCCCGCCACATTATTTCCTCCAACAGTCCAGCTGTTTGGAGAAAGCTTGAGCTAAACTAGTTTGGCAAAGTGTTACAGCACCTGGCGAAAGTAACACGAGATAACGTACCAGTATGACTCAAACTGGTTTAACGAGCATCGTAATTATGAGCTTGTAAAATGTCATTAGACCTGCCCCTGTGATTTTCACCCATCAGTTGAAATTTACTGGTAAGAAATGACTTACTTCCAAATGAGTAGGTGCGTTAAACTTAAAAAAGAAACGTCAGAACTATAACTAATATAACTTTGTGGTTGGGCATAAGGGGTTAGCTTCTCATCCATGCAGGGGAAACAATGTAATATACAAGTCCAGACTCATCAAAGTTGTAATATTGCACATAACAGCGCCTGCTCTCCAAAGAGAACTCCTTAAAACAGCGTTTTTAAATGGCCGCTTGAGCTTAAAGCTGTAACAATCAGTAGTATCGTCTCATTTTACTAATCAGCCAGCATTTTGAAATGCAAGTGCATGCAAGTCAAATATTTTGTGTAAGCTTAGGGGTAGAATTTCTATGCGTTTCAGAGCCCCGAACACTTTATTCCTCTCGAACAGCTCTTTTTTTTTTTTTCCCCCAAGGGTTTTGGATTAACGAGGTACGACTGTGTCTGCAGTTATAACCCAGTGAACCACAGCTCCATTTAAATACCTTAATTCACTTAATCTGATGGTAATCCCTGCAGGCATTATAGGGGATTGTGTCACAGTAGAATTCAGTATTTAAGGACAAGTTTAAACAGTCACTCCATCGTAGCTCCCCCCTCATTCATTTCATCTCCCCCCCCCCCTCTCTCTTTCTCCCAGCTCTATTTCCCTTTCATCTTCTGAGAAATGTGTGTTTTCTTCTGTTCTCATTAATTGTTTTAGATCTTAGACTCGTAGAAGGGGTCGTAGCCACTGACCAGCTTTCAGAGTGTTGTCGGCCAATAAAGTATTAATGACTTCCATTTGGGACTCAAAGTATTAAACCCCAGTAGTGGGAGGTCTTGTGAGTCTTTGTACCACAGATAACATTCCACTTTCTGTATAGGGGCTGCCAGTTTGGATATGACCCACCTCTCACAGGCCCGAGTTAATTCCCATACAATCTATATATACTCCGTTCGCCTACTGTGCGCTTTGTTCTCTAATTACTGTGACCTGCGCTGCAAATCGGAGGACTTTTCCTAACCAGACAGATCTGTGCGTTAGAATTAAATGCGCTCAGGGCCGCTCATGAAACTCCGAAACGGCAACGCTTCACTAGCTTTGAAGACAGATTGATCATTATCAGGGGCTTTGTGTTAATGGAAATCAACATGCTGAAAATGATCTCACTCTCTTCTTCCACACACCACAGAGATCGAAGACGTGGTGCCCAAGATGTCTAAGGTTTTCACAGCGGACACCCTGCAGCGGGTGGCCTGCCGTCCCCCACGAGGCCGACCCGAGCCCGAGGTCTGGTGGGAGAGAGGAGGTCAGCGGGTGCCCACGGAGGGCAGGGTGTACCAGGATGGCCTGGATCTGGTCTTCAGTCCCACAGAGGGAGGAGACTCGGGCACATACACCTGCGTGGCCCAGAACAGAGCAGGACGCAGGACACAGGAGGTCACCTTCACCGTGGCCAGTGAGTCATACGTAGACAGCTTCAGCAATTTTACACATTAAGTCCAGTTTACCCGTCACAAGGGGCAAAACTCCTGTTTTTTTATGTTGTAGGAAGATTGAAAAAAATAGCTCTCAGTTTAGGCTTGAGAATTCTTTTTTTTTTTTTTAACAGAAAGCATTATTAACTGGACTCATGGGGTTTGAAGGTGGACATTTAGGAGGCAGGGGAGATGTGCTGAAAGATGCTTTCACGAGGCATTATGGGAAACGTAGGATATAGTGTTTTTGGACCCTTACTACGGGCGTTGGAGGAAGACGAAGCAAGAATGGGGGAAAAAAACAGAAATGATTTAAGAATCACTCTTTAATATTACAGCAAGTCTTGTCATTTAAGAGCGTGCTGGGAACACCGGGGCCATCTACCAGATACGCAGGGATTATTAAAGGCGTCCATGTTTAGGCTGACCAATGGGCCAAGCTCAGTAACACTTTGTGTTTTCCTTCAAGGGACTCCCATGTAGCTGAAGAGCTATTATGTGTATACTGTAATGGGTAGGTGTAAAATGTCTGTGCTTATATAACACATTTTCTGTGTGTGTGTGCGCGTCTCTGCAGCGGCTCCAGTGTGGGTGACGAGGCCTCAGGACAGCCACCTAGAGGAGGGTAAACCAGGTTACCTTCACTGTCACGCTCAGGCCAACCCTGAACCTGAGGTCTCCTGGGTCCGCAACAACATCATGCTCACACCAGAGGTCAGCGACCTGACACAATAACACACACATACAGTTATTAGTGTCTTGTTTTCTGACATGCATTCAATCTACACCTAGCAGATGAACATTTCAACTTTTTCTTTTACATCTTCCTCTTTTCGTTCTAGGACTCTCGTTTCAAGATGTTCCCTAACGGCACCCTCAGGATCAACAACGTGGAGGTGTATGACCAACAGATGTACGGCTGTGAAACTAAAACCGTGGGTGGCCGACTGTCTGGGCAAGCTCGAGTTATTGTGCTTGGTAAGTTGCAAGGGAATTGCTCAGATGATCAATATATACAGTAGATTATACTTTGAGCGTATACTGAGCAAATATTTGAAGTTATTATTCCCCAGACTGACGACGATGTGTAATGGGTGAAATCATATCCAGGGTGTAATGAGTAACACAGCGTTGAGAGAAAATATAAAACAAATGTGGTCATGCCTTGTGGGTGTGACTGTGTGTGTTTCCTAAAATAGGAAGAACATGTCCATGTTCGTCTCTGGGCAAACTGCAGGACACCCACAGAGGTGTAAAATATGACTCATACATGGCAGCTTTATTCTCGCCTCTATTGTAACACATTATCTCCATAATAAATTCCTATCAGCGTAGCTCTGCCGCTATAGGATTACGTTGATAAATGGCCTGACATGTCGCTGTTTTGTCTGGCCAACCTCTGTTTATATGATCTCATCCTCTGATAGACTTATTCTCATCAGATCTGCATGTAGCCACATTTCCCTGAACGTGTCTGAACATGATGTGCGTCAGCGTACTGTCATTTCATCTGCAGCGTGAGTTGCACAAAATAGTCTTTGACACGTGCCCCCCGCCACCCCCTCTCTATGTTGACCACATGTATAATGTGCGTGTGGCGTTTTGACTTGTGTTTCAGAAAAGCTGAAGTTCACGCCGACCCCCCAGCCTTCTCAGTGCCTGGAGCTGGATAACGAGATCACCATCCAGTGCTCCGCTAAAGGAAGAGAGAGCCCCACCATCCGCTGGACCAAAGCAGGTGTGCACGCCACTGGCTTAGCTCGCAATATCTTCAAAATACAAAATACACATTAATCGTCTTGCTGTAGTGCTATTTATCAATCTCGATTGTTTTGGTGTCAGCTGCCGAGTGTTGGAGATGTCGGCCGTAGAGATTTCTGCCTTCTCGTGAATATAATGGAACTGGATGGCACTCGGCTTGTGTTGCTCAAAGCGGCAAAATAATGCGTTTAAAAGACTTGTCAGCAATGTCTCTTTCCAGAAATCATGACCCGGCTACTCAAGATAATCCACAGACCTTGTTGTGAGCAGTTTCATGTAGGAACTATTTTCATACCACAATGCAGAAGCAATCGTGCATCTACTCATGGACGAGAGGCTCATGCTCACATGTTGGCGGGTGTAGTTCGGCAGAGAGAAAGTAGTTCCTACATGAAAGAGGTCTGTGGATTATCCTGAGGAACCAGGTCATGGTTTCTGGAAAGAGACATTGCTGTTGAGTTTCTTTAATGTATTTTGTTGGCACTTTGAGCTCCACAAGCCGAGTGCCATCTGCTTCCATTATATTTGAGAGAAGGCAGACATCTGTAACACTGACATCTCCAACACTCGCACCAAAACAATCTAGATGAACAGCACTACAGGTAAGAGGAAAAATATGTATTTTAAAATGTTGGTGTGAACTGTCCCTTTTTAGAAAGAATCTCATCAACAATGCAGCAACAATTACCCCCCATTCCTTTTTATTCTAATGATGATAAATGGAGTTTCCACAAGAATGTGTAGAATCTGTAATAAACAGAGTGTGAGGAAGGCTCATCATCATGGATCATTTCCCCCATTCATCTGCCTTTGCCATGAGGGAGTCGATTTAACCACTTGAATTCCACATGCAGCGCCAGACTCAGCCCACCTAACCCCCCTCGTCCCTGTGTGTCTCTCTGTCTCCCCCTGCAGACGGAGGAGATCTGCCGCCTCGGGTGGAGCAGAGGAACGGCCAGCTCCACTTCACCAAAGTCACCCGCAGCGACGCCGCCAACTACACCTGTATCGCCTCCAACAGCCTCCAGGGGGAGATCAGAGCCCTGGTGACCCTCATAGTGGCCGGTAAACATTTTAAATTAAAGGGCCATTAGTCATCAGTCTTGCATGGAAAGCACTTGTGGTCCCTATTACATCTGAGTCATTTACCATTCTCATCAAGTGGCAAACACAGCAGCATTTATTGTGTACTTGGTGGCCTTTTTATTGCCCAGTAATGAATTACATTTGGGTTGTAAGTGAGATGTTAACCACAGTCACCGCAGTCTGTAAAGGAAATGGCCCAGTTGTGGTTGTATTAATGTGTGTGTGTGTGTATGTGCGTCTGTGTGTGTGTCCGTAGTGTACATTCGCTTTAAGTTGGAACCGGAGAATACGACGGTGTACCAAGGTCACACAGCCATCCTGCACTGTCAGGCCACCGGCGACCCCGAGCCTCACATCCACTGGATGGTCAAAGACAAGACGCTGGACATCAGTAAGAACAGGAGGTAAATGAACCACTTGGATGAGGATTACAGTTTGTGATTAAAGGTTCCATTTAGGATAGATTGCAGTTGCATGTCTGCATTCATTACAGATTTTAACTTGTGCTATTATAGTATTACACACCTGAATACTATGGACATCATGCAAGAAGGTCTCTTACTAACAACGTTGTTCCGAAGTCACGTCAGAGTGATTTTAGAGAACTTGTCACATTCACTTATTTCTTTGTACTTTCTTTATGTAATGAAAGAAATTCACGAGTGGTGCAGACCTTTTGTACGAGTCATGTAAGGATCAGGCCTCTCTCCGCCTCTCTCCGCAGGGAGAAAAAAAACACATTGTCTAATTTGACTCGACAATTTGAAAGCCTTAACCCTCCAAACCCCAAGCAGTTTCAGGGCGTTTTTTGCTCCTGTCACATTTGAATCACTGTAACCTTGTTTTTCACTGTGATATCAATGGAAACAGCATAATGATGGCTAGCACTAGGGAGAACTCGAAAATTTATTTTATGCAGTTGTAATGCCATAAATCATAAAAATAAGAAAAAATGCCAGTTGAATTTCTTTTGATAGTTTATTTTACTAAAATGTATAAAACATTTTTTCAAGTTGCCACATGTGTAACCAATATTTGCGCGGAAATGCGGGCTACACATGCTATAAATATTGAAATGTTAAAATGTGTACAATCTCTGGTTACAACCTCTCTGCTCTGTGTGAAAAGCCTCCAGTTCAGTCGAAGTTTCACAGAATTTTTGTCACATGACTGCTGACTTCAACAGAGTCAATCATGGCTTCCCAGTTGTGCTGAGGAGCGCAGAATTTTATGATTTTTTACAAGACCTGGTTAGTGCAAACTTTAGATGAGAAATGTAGAATAAAGGGATTTAGATGAAATATCACTATTTTAAGATTAGATTTGGTTACTTTTCCTGACCGAAGCATTCCGTCGAAGTGTGAAAATCCAATTTCTCAAAGAAAACATGCCTTTCAAACCTGTCCTTGGTTGAATAAGTATAGAGTGTAATTTTGTAAACAAAATCAACTGTAATAAAAAAAAATGGAAAATGAATATTGTCTTCAACATATTTTATTTATTTGAACATCCTCCATTATAACACCTGACAATGTAACATCACCTACATGTACAGTATAATAATCGTCCATCTCTGCGACGTCACACGTCCCCTCAGTCAGCTTTGTTGATGTTTTCCGTATCAAACTGCTACTCTGATGACACGTTGTTCACAGCTGTACTATTAATATTTTCAGTTTGATGTACTCTAATACCAGAACTGACACTGCCAAGTTCTTCTTTTAAAACTAACAGTAACTATCTCGTAACATTTTTGGTAATAAAACTGCATTGAAGAGGGTTTGCTGAATTCAACTCATGACACTCGTACATCACACAAGAAAATTAGAGATTTAGGATAAGAATGTGAAAATGTTCTTGCATGAGGCCCACGGTGTATGTGTGGTGGACTTTGTTGTGAAAGACCTCCACCCTTATCCACTCCGTCCCTTTCTTTCTTCTTCCAGGTTCCAGAAGATGCCCAATGGCTCCCTGGTGATTACAGATGTTACCACAGATGACACGGGCAGATACACATGTGTGGCGGGAAACAGCTGCAGCATCAAAGACCGTGTGGCTCAGCTTTATGTAGTGGGTGAGTTTAACACAAACACTAACATATATATATCTATATATACACACACAGGCTTCCTTTATTGTGAACAAAGGTGCACACATGGGGCGTAAGCATGAAGGCATTAATTAAACCTCACGCTCCGCCTGTCATCCGTCTCGACAGGTTAATAAGCACAGCCACATCTCTGACGCCACGGCTGTCACTGAGGTGATGGGATCGGGCAGTCGTTCGATCTAATAACGCCTCTCACTCTGTGGCTCCTTGTGTGATGATTGAAGCTGAAAAGTACAGTCACAGACTTGCATTAGTGTCGCATTATCAACTAATTTTCTCCCAAAGTAGAAGGATGGTATTTCGGGAAATAGGAGACAATTGAATTTAAAAATGTTTGTCAGCGTCACAGCACTGCCCAACAAAGCCAGAGCAGTGACGGCGTTAACAGGGCAACTCAGAGAAAGACTGAAACGGATAAAGCCTTGCTGGGGCAGTTGTTGACAGTAGTTGTGTGACAGTTTTCTAACAGTTGTTTGCACATCATAACGGCAGTGGATTTATTTAACAGTAAACCACATCTGATTCAAAGTGATCTGCATATTTGAACCTTAACTTGCATTTTGAAGCAGTTGAATCTAGAACATCTAAATGTGCAGAAAGATGTAACACAATGCGTGATGTTGATTACAGACTTTAAAGAAAACGCTTCCTTTACTGGTTCAGAGCATTTTTAGTTGACTATGATTGCTGCCTGTGCCCAGCAGAAAAACCATTGACTAACTTGGTTGAAGAGGAGGACAAGGCGCCCTACAAGATGATCCAAACCATCGGCCTGTCGGTGGGAGCAGCCGTGGCTTACATCATCGTCGTGCTGGGACTCATGTTCTACTGCAAAAAGAGACGCCATGCCAAAAGACTGGACAAAGGCCAGGACGGAGAGGAGCCGGAGATGGAGTGTCTCAACGGTACAAATGTTTTCTGGAGGAGAATGCTCATGAGTTTGTGTTGAGGTTTCTCGTGCGGATGGTCAATATTCCCTCATGGCCCTCGAGAGTCTTGAAAGTTGAAAGGTTTAGGATATTTGCTGCCATCCTGTGTTTGTCTTGGGTATTGCATTTAACATGTAAAATGCCACAAGTTCCGATCAATTTGTTGAGACATTACCTTTATTTTCAAAGTAAACACAGTAAAAAGTGATGTTTACACTGGAAAAGTGACACAATGTAATATACTCAACTGTCAATATGAAGTCTAAGTGAGTTGGAGCAGTTGCAAAAAATAAAACCAATAGTGGAAAATGATGAAACTAAGGTTATAATAGTTTTTAATTTTCAATTGGTTTTTATTTTATTTTATTTTTCTATTTTTGATTTCATTTTAGGTACTGCTAGTTAGCTTTCAGAGTGTGTTTGCTAGTTTTAGTTAGATCTTTCAGAAAGTATTTGTTTTTATATAGTTTTATTTTGCTAGTGCCAGCAGGTGTAATGTCTCAGAAATATGTAGCTACATATACTTTTCAAAATACATGTTTGGAGAACTGTGTAAGAATGGCCATAATGTTTAAATCTTTTGAGATGAGAATCAACTCGAGTACTCTTTCACAAGCACACTTGGTTTACATTAGACCTCAATAGCTTGGTTGAATGGTATTTGATCTACCACACTATTTAAATCATGTTCTCATATTTAATTCTACAAGATAAACTGCATGTTAAACACAACAGGGATGAATTGTCACGCAATTGTGGTATAGCGCCATCTCCTGGTAGGTTAAATTTCTATGGTTCAATGTCAGGAGAGTTGACAGAAGTTCTTTTTTTCCATAATTATAAGTATTATAGCTGTAAAACTTGTATTTATTATCATTTATATCTCTTTTTTTTTTTTTAACCAGTTTTTTTAGTTTCAGCTTACCACAATATTTTTCACTGCTCTTTTTGGTTTTAGTTTAATTTTAAGTTCTCGATATTAACCTTGAGCTTTGTCTTTATGACGTTTGATCGGTAGTGACATTCTTAAGTCACAGTTTGATTTACATTCGACAGCGCTGCAGAAATAACATTCTTTAAAGATGTTTTCCGGTCGGTTTGCTCCACATTTAATGCCAACTTGTTTTTTGTTAACCATCCTCTCTTACTGACTACATCTCCTTTGACCCTGTGGGATGTGTGTTGTGTTTATCAGGAGGGGCCATTCAACAAAACGGCCACACCACCGCCGAGATCCAGGAAGAGGTGGCACTCACCAACATGGGTACCATAGCAACAACGGAGAAACGGCACAGCCACGTCAACAACGATAAGCTCCACTTTCCTCGAGCGAACCTACAAACCATCACTACTTTAGGTACACGGATTTATATACTCCTCTTTTGTGTGTGT
>CALSBV010010813.1:15950344-15961734 GCA_943590825.1 Bovichtus diacanthus
TATATATAAAGATGTTCAAAGATAAACTTAAGGCAGTGGGACTCAGGCGGGTTTGGCTCATGCAAGAGAAATCTGTTTTTGATAACTGGAGTTCCACTTCCACTAAGGGCAAGGAGAACTTACCGTATTTTCCGCACTATAGGGCGCACTGGATTATAAGGCGCACTGTCAATGAATAGTCTATTTTCGATCTTTTTTCATATATAAGGCGCACCGGACTATAAGGCGCATTAAGCGAAACAAAACAGTCAGATAAGTCAAACTTTATTAAACGTGTTCACAAAAACTCTCAACATTGTTCCAACGTTAATGAGCGTATTCACAATAACTCCCAACCTTGTTCAGTTGTAACACGTAAAAAAAACAGTCTGATACCGCTAAATCAAACGTTAGCGTATTCACAATAACTCCCAACCTTGTTCAGTTGTAACACGTAAAATACAACACAATACACTCACTTGCAGCTGCTCTATTCCCATGTTCTACTGCGTGACTGATAGCCTTGAGTTTGAAGTCCGCGTCGTAAGCGCGTCTCTTGACAGGCGCCATTTTGGGGTCCTTATACACACACACGCTGTAATATTATGGTGAAGCACAGTATGTATTACTCCGCGACGCTCCTGACCACGGTAGCCGTAATGCTGCAAGCGGTGCAGCTTTGTAGTTTACCAAAGTCGTACTAAAACATTTTGACAGAGCGCCGTGAGCGCCGTGTACCACACAAAATCACTTCGAGGTCAGTAAGCACAACCAGAATTAATCCATATATAAGGCGCTCCGGATTATAAGGCTCACTGTCGTTTTTTGAGAAAATTAAAGGCTTTTAAGTGCGCCTTATAGTCCGGAAAATACGGTATACTGTATGTATTCTCATTGTCACTTTACCTTGACAGTTTTTTTTGTTCTGTATTCTTCTCTTTCCCTTCAGGTTTCCATCTGTGCCCAGGTGGCTCATGGGATGGAGCATCTGTCCAATCACCGCTTCGTTCACAAAGACCTCGCCGCCCGAAACTGCATGATCAACAGTCAGAGGCGCGTCAAAGTGACGTCGCTTAGCCTCAGCAAGGACGTCTACAACAGGTCTGTTAGAAAAGGAACTTATTTGAATAATAATCACCCACTACAGTAAATGGCATGATTAAAATTCTTCAACATCTCTGTTCATCTGTCTAATTTGAGTTGTTTGCTTGTCATTTCTCTTGTGTATGTAGTGAGTACTACCACTACAGACAGGCATGGATCCCGCTGCGCTGGCTCCCATCAGAGTCTGTTTTTGAAGACGACTTCTCCACCAAGTCTGACATGTGGGCCTTTGGAGTGTTGATGTGGGAAGTGTTCAGTCACGGAGAAATGCCATATGCCAAACTCAGCGACGATGAGGTGCTTGAAGGTCAGTATGACGCTTTAGTGCCTTGTTTTTTAAGTCCAGGTTCTGATTCGACACACAAAAAAAACAAGAGGACGAGGTCTTTCAACTCAACTCAACTTTCTTTATTAATGCAACACCTTTCATACGAACATGCAGCCCAAAGTGCTTCACATAAAAATAAAAATTAACAATTAAAAAAAGACAATAAAATGTTAAAAAAAAAAAAGAAAAAAAAAAAAACAATAATAGGATTAAAATAAACACCAGTGATAAAACAAATAAAAAAAATTATGTAAAAAAACAATGATTAAAGCTTAAAAGTTAAGGCTATAACATTACTCCTAAAAAAGTGGGATCGAGGGAGGTGTGGTCTTCTCCGCCGTTGCAGTCAGCTTCTCAGGATTTCTTCAATGTTCATCCTTCAGAAGGTTTTTTACTGGGAGACAAATTATCAGCAGGGGTCTGCTCCTCCTAAATAAGTGCTCCAGGTTGTTAAAACTGGTGTAAACACTGAATAACGCAGTTTCTCGTTAAAAATCATTGTTCCTCCGATGCTTTTCCGGCGAACAAAGGACAAATACGTAATTTACCAGAGCTGTAAGGTGCTGGGAAAGCTTGAAAAGGCACCTTGAAGTGCTTGAATTTGACTTAAGAACGAGTGTAGGAACCCTGAATTTAAAATCCAGATATCCGATGACTAAAATCCTTCATCCGGTTCAAATAAATAGTTGAAAACGAGCAGGATTTAAAAAGTGCTTGTAAAAATGTGGCTTAAAACTAGATAAAAAGCTCATTTATTAAAGCTCCTGGCAGACGACCACAACACTGACGCATGCGTGAAGGGGATACAGCGCCATTACAGGCTAATGCTTGAAACGGATCGATTCAATTTCAGAGTATGGAATTTTTCATTCAACACCCACACGTGTCCGTCTGATTTGGTTCAACCTCCCTCTCTCTGTTGGTCCTCCGCCCCTCCAGGTCTGCAGACAGGGAAGCTGAAGCTGCCCGTTCCAGATGGATGCCCCTCCAAAATCTACAAGCTCATGGCCCGTTGCTGGGCGCTAAGCCTCAAAGAGCGCCCCTCCTTCACTGAAATCGTCCAGACCCTGGGAGAGCTGCCCTCTGACAGCAAAGTCTGAGATGACCATAACCCCGCATCAGAGGGGAACTTTGACTCACCCCCTTCCCCCCCCTCCCCCAAATAAAGACAAGAATGCTTGATTATTAGTCTCACACATTTCAGGGAAGCGGGTTGAGGAGAAGACACTTTTTTTTTTAATATGCATTTCAAACCGTGGGCGTGTGGATAAGACTCCTTCTTGCTACATCAGCGGAAACGCACTCACGTTTGTGTGAACGGCTCCTCGTGAGCAGTGCCAGGAGTTAACGTTTGCCTTAACCGCAGCATGGACGACCCTCCCTGTCGAGTCCCCGTCTGTGGTCCCACTGTGACCCTGCCTGCCTGTCTGCGGCCGCTCTGTCCCAGAGACACTTTGTTTCACGGAGCCTCACAACCTCAGTGCCTCTACCCCCTCCACACACACACAGACACACACACACACTCACCAGGACCTCCGACTGCTTGGTAGTATGTTATACAGATCTCATTGGCTCAGATCAACAGAAATGATTGGTCGGAAGTTTAGGAAACTTCCAACCCCCCCACTGAATATTAGGTTCACTGCTCTGTCAAGGCTGAAAGAATTTTGAAGAGAAAGTGGGACATAATGTGACTTCAGTGGAGCGTTGATGCTTCAACCACTTCGGAGTGAGATCGTTTCAACTGGTCTGCTTGAACTTCCAGCTACTCGCCACCATCCTCCCAAAAGTGTGTGTGTATGTGTGTGTGCGTGCCACTGAACTTTTCCCATGCTACAGTGTACGTTTAAAGAAGAAGTGGAATAGGGTTTGCATGAAGGTTCGTCGTCTGTTACGCTTAATGAGTTTACGACGTGAGGAAACTTGTGGAAAAAGAAATCCGTGTTATGGTAACACTTCAGGAACGTGAAATAAAATTCAAAAAAGATCAAGTTTATAGCCAAGGAATATATTGAATAGATGAGATTGTGCCAGTGTGGGCTTTGTACGTTTTTATGAGTGTGTTCTGTTCTTTGTATTAACTTTGAGGTGCTTATTGGTCACAATCTATTGGTTACAACACCCATTTTAATCACATTAACATTATCATTTGCAGGCACGCAGCCTATCACTGTGTTTAACCTGCAACATCATTTCTTCAGAGGTCCAATCACAGTTTTCCCTTCCGGGTCCAATTGTTTTGTGCAATGCTGCAAAGTGGACCATCACACCAGGCAATGTGTACATAATGTAGAAGCCATGCACTAACTTCACTTAAAAAGAATATCCCTCTTTATCTCTATCATGTTGTGTAGTAGGACATGCAGGTGCCTGTTTATTTATGATGAAGGTCCTGTGTTTTTTTTTATTTTTTAAACTATGTTTATAACAGAAAGGTACTTCTCTGACGCTATGTATTCATTCAGTACATCTCAATGTATGTCCAGCCTCGTAACCAGCTGAATATGCAGACACAAAGTACAAGGAGGTCAAAAGAGTGACTGCGGGTCACCAGTACTCATTTAAGTGCCTGGTAAATGAAGGATTATCTTTATCGTTTCCCTTTTTACATTATCTAATCAAATGCAATGGCCTTTGTTTATGAACTTGTTTTTATACGTTGTTTTTAGTGTAATGTTTTGTTTTTATGACTGCTAGGAACTCACACCTAGACCTCTTTTTTTTTTTTTATTATTTTTTATCTGCTTCAGCAAATGTTCACAGTAATCACAGATATATACAAAAGTATACATGCTGCTGTCAATAAAGGTTCACAGTGTTTTTACCCAAAGCGTCGTGATTTATGCTAGAGCTTCAACAATGCAACGCCGATCAACAGAAAAATTATCGGCAAGTATTTTGATAACCAATTCCTCGTTAAATTAATTAATTATGCAAAAAAGCAGAAATGTATGTTTTCAGCCTCTCAAATATGGAGGTTTCCTGTTCTTCTCTGTTTTATATTGAACTGAATTTCTTTGGGGTTTGGACTGACAAAAACTGAGAAACTGGGATGCGACAGTATGTTTCACTGTTTTATAGACCAAACAATTAAACGAGAAAATACTCGGCAGATTAATCGGTAATAAAAAATGATCGTTAGTTTGTTGTGACAATCAACTTTTTTGAATAACTTAAACTTCACCTAGATGGTTAATAAATCACATTGAACACGTGTTTTAGTACAAGTTTCTGTGTTAATGCAGTTGCATGCAGGGACCATTTTTAAATCTCTTCCTTGTTAATGTTCACAAGAAAGCTCCAAATTCAGTATTCGGCTGCTGTGACACATTCATTCATTCACCAAAAAGCTGTGAAAAGGATCATGGGAATTTGTTCGAAGTTCTTTTATTGTCGTCTACACAACAATTGCAGTGAAGCAGTCTCATAACAATCTGAAATGTAAAATTGTGTGGCAGTTAAAATCTAGTGCTGTGGTAGCCTGGTGAGTAGTAGTAAAATGTATTAAATGTAATGTTAGCTTCTTACATTCAAAATGATGATTTTTGTATGAATGCTCCTGCTTGCAGCTGCATTACCACACAATTTAATGTTCAGTAAAAAATAATTAAGGTGATGAAATGCTCACTCAAGTGGATTACCTACCTCGAACAAGTCTCTGCAAGTTCATTTTCATAGTTTGTGTAAATAAGTTTCCTGTAAGTACAAAATCAATCTTAGAACTTATTGTATGCCTTTTTTAAAAAAAAAAATGTAAAAAGCAGTCAGGAGTATTAAAAAGTATATGCAGTTTATATTTAATTGACTGTTCTATGTAAAACCACATATATGGTCGTTTAAAAGCATCTACACTCAGTCCATTTTACTGCTCATTCAAAGTTCTCTCATGAACCACTAGAGGGGGGTGTGCCTCTTCTGTAGGTCTTTTTAAATCTTATCCTAAAAGCTTGCCAAATATTCTTTCTCATATTTATGTTAAATACAGTAACATGGCCTTTTATAGCTGCAAAAGAGATTTTGCGTACGACTCCATGTTGTCTTGGAGTACTGACAATGTTTTCACTTGATCTGGTAGATGTGGCGTTATTGTAATGTAAATGTTATTTGTTACCCACAGGGTAATTCATAATGCAATTGCAGTTATTAGTGTTTGCTATGTTGGATGTATTTTTGTCATTCAGTGTCTGTTAAATGTTGAATACTTATTTGACAAACTGAGGATAAGTCTTAATGAGGGTTATAAAACGTGAACTCATTGAATACTAGTGATGTTGTGACAACTGTTTTTCCAAAAAGCATTTACACATCAAGGAGCTTTCATGACTCTCAGTAAACTCCCTTACATTTAAACAGAAATCTTGGCTGAGAAATCATTTTCAAATACCATAATAAGTGGCATTTCTTTTAACCTGCCTGGAGCACCACGTGGGTTGGGTTTACTGCATCATTTCAAAACAAAGCGCCTTTTGCCAGATTTTCCTGTGATGGGCCTTTACCACAGAACACATGCCGCAGTGGGAAAAGCACATTTTAATAAAATAGATAATAAAATGAATGATGGCTGCATTACATTTGTGGCTGCTTCGGTTTCAGGGTCCCGGTATTGTGCACGCTAACTCACTGTTATGGCTGGGACACTTTAATAGAGCAGAGTCCGTTAATGTGATTAGTAACACCTGTGCTTTACTGCTATGAGCAGTTCTTATGTATACCTTGTCATGGTAGGGAAAGCACAGGTGTTACTAATAACACTGACAATGGCTCTGTTCTGTGTTCCCGTGAGAGTTGACAGTAATCATGCATGCACAATACCAGGACCCTGAAATCAAAAGCAGCTAAATGGAATTCAGCCATAATTGATTTCATTATTTACACCTGTGCTTTTCATACTGTGACATGTGAAAAATGTCTACAGTGAAAAAAGCAGATTGTGAAAACTATGCAGGGTACAATAGGCATGTGGCACAGCAACACGTTGAATGCAACGTGCATGCTTTTGCAGCTTTTTAAAATATTTTCTAATAGTGTAATTACAGATACTCATAGACCTTATTCAGCTTGCCAGCACAGTGCAATTCTTGAGAATGTTAGTGTGATGCAGTCCTAGTCTTCAAAAATATATTAATGTGGTTGTTAGAATCATTCATTCTACATCAGTAGAATTGATCTAAATGCATATATATATATATATATATATATATATATATATCCACCAACAGCATTACAATACTGTACTAAATCTCATCTAAACTAAAAAAAAAACAATCATCTGACAATCATTTGAAGTCTTTCGGCCATCACAGATCAATAAAGATATATTTCGGCGTGAAAACTCTGGGAAAAAATGTTTGTGGTATGATAATACAACTGTAGGGAATAAAAAGTTGGATGTTTTGTTATTTTGGTGCCTCTGACTGTGCACGGTGACGTTTTCGGTAGCGCAACCATTTTGGTATGTATTCCAATGAGCGTGCCTTATTGACCAATGGCAGCGCTACTCAGATAACCCTCAGCCAATCGATAGGCGACGCTGTGACTCACCAAATAAGGAGAGACAGCACCAAATAAGGAAACATTGTATCTCTTTATAAGGAGGAAAGTAGTTCCAGGGTTGTAATATTACTCCGCTATCGTAAAAGCTGTTAAAAAATGACACGTTTTTATGCATCCCCGAACCACAAATAGATAGATATTGCGCTATAGATTCAGTAAAAATTAGCAGTTGGACGCCATCAAGCCGACACTAGCTCTATGTTCGGTTCACAGTGCGGACTACGTGACATGGCGGATCGACATCGAGGGCGCTCTTCGCGTTTTCCTTTTTGAGAAAGTGCTCCGAGTTTTGGAAATAGAGGAGGAGGGTGAACCAAACTGAGCCGGGGTTGAAGGGTCTTGGGGGCAGCATCACTTTCGAAAGTTTTTTCTTAGCAATTTCCTGGAGTCTGCAAACCTCCAAACTGGTCTGGTTTGTTTACATTTTGTGGCCCAGGCGTGAATGCGTTTTATCGGCCATTTACGAGACAACGAGCTCCAGCTCTCTTGGCTGGTGTTTTAGAGACTCGGTTCAGTAAATAGAATGTTACCGAGCCGGGTTGGATCGGCACCATCTGGAAACGGGTCAGCTTCAGGCAGAGGTAACACAGGAAACGGTTCGGGGATTGTCGGCAGCGGGATTCGTCCCGTTTTGGTCAGAGCAGGGCAAGCTTTAGCGGGGGTCAGCAGCGAGAGTGTCGGGCGACAGGGGGAAAGAGACGCCGTCGGGATGCTGGGGGCTAATGGTCCAGGGGGTTCGAGAGGTGTGAGACCCGGGAACGGGACCGGGGTGACCACTCTACAGACCGCCGTCCAGGGCAACATGGTGGGGCTAAACACGGGAGTTGTGTTGCCTCACGGAGCCAGATTCGACCCGGACAGAGAGAGTGCTCCTATGTGCAGCGGCTCGGATAATGACTCGGACTCCGGAGATGATGATGACCCAGTGGGTTCACTCGGGGACAGCAGGAGAGGGGTGAAGCGGGAGAGAGGGGAGATGGAAGCTGCGGTGACGGGACAGGAGGTGGGGATACCTCCCGGAGGTTACGGCATGGTGCCCGGCGGGGTCGCCGGTGCAAAGCCGGGGAAGAAAACACGTGGGCGCGTGAAGATAAAGATGGAATTTATTGACAACAAGTTGAGACGTTACACCACCTTCAGCAAAAGGAAGACTGGTATAATGAAAAAGGTGAGTCAATTGATTGCCTTGGCTCTCATCCAACTACAGTAACATTTGATTTGTTGTGTCACTGGTTATGTTTGGCATGGATACACTGCAGTATGTTGTATGGTGCTGTGTGAATTCATTCCTTTGTGGGATTAACTTATACCAATTTCCATCTTAAAATAGACAAAACAATTGTGACACAAACTGACTCACTGGATGTGAAGGAGTCAAAACCTTCATGACAGGCTTTAAATAGACTTGAGCAAATGACAGTCCTATTTATGACTATGCCACCCCAACTATCACACAAACCTGGCTTGACACACGCGCACACACACACATTTCCAGATAAACTAACACACTCACTCATAGGCCTAGAACTGTTGGAAGTAGTTCCCATCAGTAGCCCTCAGTGCACACAGTCTGTTCCCTCTGTCACTGTGAAGCAGGGCTGTGCTTGCAGGCGGCAGCCATGCGGCGGTGAGCAGCAGCGGGCCTGTAGGTGCCAACAGCTGACTAAACCCCAGGGAAACAGGATCAGAGGACAGTGAAAGAGCACTGGAACAGAAGAGAGGAGCTGGGGACTGTCTGTGCATGCATTATGGCACTGTACATTATGATGCATGCATCATCCAGTGATGACTTGTCTTGGTTTCAGTTTTGTTGGATGGTTTGGCACACAAGCTGTTGACAGAACTTGCTCCATGGTAGTCATAATTGCCTCCATTACCGTCTACTATTACCAAAGCAATATTGTACTGGAAATCCTCAGCTCAAGCCCACAATTGCTGCCATGATAAGGTATTGCTATGTGGCATCTAAAGTTGATTATTTGGAGACGTGGTAAGCGGTTGATCTGAAGCACAGCGGTTGTTTTCCTGTAGACATGTCCATTTATCATTATGACCGTAAATAAACACAATGCTTTATTGTAGTGCAAGAGTTTTCCTTTGTTACTTTGAAGTGCCTGTGCTGTGTACTCTGCTGTATTTCTCTCCTCCTTTTTTTTATGTATCACAGACTGTTGTCGTGGAAACTGAGGTGTCCTTATGTAGGTTCTTGGAAACGTGAACACTATTTGACACGCTGCGTGGATAGAGATTTTTGGAAATGTTGCCTACACTGTGTCAGCCATCACAGAAAACGGGAGGTGGGTGGAGTGGGAAGATTCATAGTAGACTGGTCTCAAACTGGTTTCTAGGATGAGCCTCGTTTAATTTTGAACGATGGTGTGAGTGAAGGCCTATATGTTCTGCTCATATGTGCTTCAGATTACGTGCGTGTAAATACTGGCACAATACACATTTGTTACCTCACTTTAAGGTGAAGAATCCAAAAATTAATACTTGTGGTTCCTTTTTTTTTTTGGTTCCAATAATTGTCCAGTAAAGGGCATGTTTTCATGTTTGCTCTTTTTGTAACTATGCTCAATAGGCTGTTTTCATGGCAGACATTTTGACTTGTCAAAGCAGGAAAAGCACAGATGTAACTAATGACTTAAGTTGTGGCTCTATTCCATTTAGGTGCCTCAATACGCCATGCAAGGGAGCCAATGTGCACAATACCAGGGCTCTGAAACTGGCTCACCATGCATGCGTTGCAGCCATTAATAATGTTATCATTCACACCTGGGCTTTTCCTTTTTATGATATATCTAGTACTGAAACAATTAGTCAGTCAGTTGTTTGACATCTTGATGAATAATTGTTGGTGCAACACAGACTGGCTCCAGCTCTTTAATGTGAAGATTTGCTGCTTTTTACTGTTATGTCATTTTAAATTGAGTATTTTAGGGTTTCCAAACAGTTGGTCAGACAAAACAAGCAATTTGAAGATGCTACATTAGACTACATGAACTTTCAATGGCCATCATTTTATATACGTGATAAATTCCAAAAATGAAGGATTAATCCATAGTGAAAGTTATCATTAGGTGCAGTCTGTCACTATTTTCCAAAGCCTAAAGTGACCTCTTCAAGCTGTTTTTGTCTGAACAACCATTCAAAATCCAAAATGATTCAATTCAGTCATATGAAACAGAAAAACACACCAAAACCTCACATTTGAGAAGATTGAACAAGCTGAGATAATTGGCTTCAACAATCAATAGATCATCAAAGTAGTTGTTTGATTCATTTTCAGTCAATGACCTAATTGACTAATTGTTTCACAGTGCTTGGGTGCTTCTTTGTAAAGCCACAATGTTTGACTTTGCATCGTTATGACGGATGTTGTTTAGGGTTCCAGGGATTTAAACTGTATAGTCACAAGGCTACGTTTAGGACTAGTGTTCTTACTGCCCAGATAACACCTGAAAATGAAGCCACAAAGTTGAGTTGCAAAACTACACATGAACATGTTTGCTTCTATAAGAATATCTTACTTTTTATTTTATTTTATATCTAGATAGATGGATAGATAGATGGATGCTTGACTTAGTAAGTGTTGCGACAGAGGAACCAATTGGAGCCAGATAAATTGTTACTCCTGCATATTTATGAGAAAACCAGCAGAGCAAGGAAACTTATCAAAGTATTATGTAGGTCTAGTTTGTGCTGCCACCTAGCACATTTAAGGTGACAAATTAGTCCTTTTTTCTGCCTTGGATGTTGGCCAAACACCAGGCTCTGTTGTTGGAGAAAGACCCCGCTGTAGCTGCTGACAAGCTAATCAAGGGAGATGATAGTGGAAGAGGATGACTGGAGGGAGCTGTCTAGTTCATTACCTGCTTCTATAACTCTGCATTAGCAGGCAGTGAGGTGAATTGTACAGCCAGAGATTCCTTTTTAATACTGTTCTTCAATACACACACACACACACACACACACACACACACACATCAAAAACCTCCTATATTAAGGTTTAAAATGCTCAGGGGAAACAAGCGCGGGGTAGCATTGAGCCATTATAGCAGTAGCTGATCATCATTAGCCTTGCTCTGTCATCGTATTATAATACACAAAAGACAATCTATTAGCTTTATCATGCCCACGTATAGAGGGTTGGATTGATGGGGCCCAAAATGAACACGGTGTCTGAGCATGATGGAGTGGACCAGCATGAATGTACGGTTTTATAACTGCTCAATAAACCCTTTTTAGTTTTGAATGTGATTCGTCGCCTCCTCTTGATGCTCAAGCTTACTGTGCTCACTAAGGTGACGGTAATGGCACTGTGCCTTCACAGCACCAGAAGCGTCCTCCACATAACTTGTGACTCATTTCGATAAAAAGTGTGTGTGTGTGTGTGTGTGTGTGTGTGTGTGTGTGTGTGTGTGTG
>CALSBV010010813.1:15962134-15973159 GCA_943590825.1 Bovichtus diacanthus
TCACAGTCAGCTACCTCTGGGTGTTAAGAATGATTCCTTGTGTCCTCCGTCAAGACTGTGTTACTACAACTCCCCCTGCCTATGCAAGCCAGTCCCCAGCTGCAATCAGTCTCTCAGCTATATCACGCTCTATTCTGGGAGTCTTATCTGGTGTTATTTTAGCTTCATTTGTGCTATACGTCAAAGTTCACTAAAGGGATATTTTTAGATTCTAGTGTTTTCTTGGCTAGGTTTTATTTCTCCAGAGGTTCACCTTTTATCCCTTACATTCCCTTGCCAATTACACATGAACGTAACCCGAGCCCCATTTTGGCCAACCATATATTTCTGATGTTTGAATTATAGCTCTTGGCCTATGCTCTCAGTCACATACTTTAATTTGGTTCTTTCTCTTTCCCAGGCCTATGAACTCTCCACCTTGACGGGAACCCAGGTTCTGCTGCTCGTGGCCAGTGAAACGGGTCACGTCTACACTTTTGCCACCCGCAAACTCCAACCCATGATCACAAGTGAAACGGGCAAAGCCCTGATCCAAACATGCCTCAACTCGCCCGACTCGCCGCCACGCTCTGACCCGTCCACGGACCAGCGCATGAGCGCCACGGGCTTTGAGGAAACGGACCTCACCTATCAGGTGTCTGAGTCGGAGAGCATGGGCGACACAAAGGTTAGAATCAAAAAGTGGAAAGGTCTGCCGTTGTAGACCGATCCTCCAGGTGGTCAGGACAAAAATTAAGAACACACACATCTCTTTTGGGAAGATCGTAGTAAGGCTTCAGCTGTGAATCCACTAAATTAAATGCAAATGTACCTGTCCTCACAGCTATGGTACTGGAGTTAGGGTGTTTGTGACTCACTGTCGGCTTTCTAATGAAGACTTGAAGTGCAGTGCAAACATTTTTATACATTTTTTTTAAAACCCTGATAAACCACCATAGAGAGTCACTAATGGATGTTGTATTCTCTCCAGAAAAGGCGAGAAACGCACGAGGAGAGCAAATAAATCAAACCCATAAGCAGCTGTTGAAAATAATCTTTGTCTTACTATAAACACAGTTTTGAACTTTTGCCTGTTACATGTGAGGCCTCTGTTTTGGGCTTGTGGTTTGGTTGAACACCAAGTCATTTTTTAATTAAAGCAAAACGTCTCGGTAGTCCTTCAAAGGGCTCTAAAATGAACGGGAGAGCCAGATAAGATGGAGAGTATTATCCCACTCGCTAGACTTTAACTTTCTGACCTCTCATCCAGGAAAGCCTCGTAACACTCTCGTAGATAAATCACAGCAGGTCTGGGTTGTGTTAGGATGAGAAGCGCGCAGCCTGCTACATGGAGGACTTTGGTGTTTATCTTTTGATTTCGAGATGGAGCTGTCTTTTGTTCATGGATGATGCTCTAAAATTGTCAAACCGAACTTGCATTTCTGAAAATATTGGAACATCACACCTTTTTTGTGCAGTTTTCAAACTTGTTAACAAGTTGAATTTAGCGTGCGATATTTTCAAAAGATAAAATGTGAATTTCTACTCTGAAATCCTCACCCATAGTCTGCTGCGTGACCTCTCCTCATCTCTCATGAAATGTGCAGGTCATGTCCTTGGGTCCTACTACATTACTGCAAGGGTTCTTAAACCTCTTTGAGCTTTTGAAGCAAAGCGATAAATTCATCAGCAGACACACTTGACTGTCCACACACCTTTCGTGCACTCGCGTGCTGAAAGCCCGAGATTCCCTCTGCTGTTTACACGGCTTAAGTACGCCCCTTTGAAGACGGACACTTCCAGGCCTGTTTTGCCTGTGTGCTGTTTTCACAAGGCACTAACTAACGCGTACCATACACCGTCACGGATGGGAGATCAACCTTTTACATGTTAAGCCACTCTCATGCCCGCTCTGCTCATTGATAAAATTTAGATTCTGCCTCTGTTGCCATATATGGTATGGTTTCCCTGCCTGCTCTCTTGGCTGAGGCCCCTCACATTCCTTATAAGCTGCAGCTGTCTTTGGAGTCCTGTGATTTCTCCCCCCCCCCCCCCCCCCCCACCCACTCATTTAGTGATATGGAGGGGAGGTAAGGATGTAGATATGAGCGCTCGCAGAGAGACGCATTAGAAATTGTCAGTGCGATCCATGATGTCAGGATCAGCGGCGTTATGGTTAGGAGACGGCAGGTGGATATGGAAGACTAATTTCTGTGCAGTAGGTCTGACACGTGGTCGCTGCGTGCACCTCTACAGCGTCTGGACGCTATTTATCATGAGAGCAGTATGTCATACATAAAGTCCAAGCTAGTCTAAACAGAACAGACTTTGCAATGGCTGGTTGGGTGGGGGGGGGGGGGGGGGGGGGGGGGGGGGGGGTGTAGAGGACATTCTGGAGAAGCAAAAGAAAGAGGCTTACAAGATAAGTGACCTGATTTAATGCTGCAAGCATTGCTCCTAAAATCTTGCGACTTCAGAAAATTCTGGTGCTAAAAGTTTGCTTTCTACATAACACTTGCTGGATTAAAATAAAAATCCTGAGAAATGGAAAGATTTAAAAATATCAACAGAATTGGTGATATAACTGTTTTTTTTCTTTCCTATAATCATGGATAATGGGCCCGAGCACTGGTATGTGGATGTTTTTCAGTGGTTTACAATGTTACTATTTAAGATCCACCAATATTTATTACGATGCCTACAGTAGACACAGGGTATCTGCAATACAGACTACTATGCTATACCAGCATATAGTCAATAATGCAATATTATGTTTCAGGAATTGCTGTGGCACTGAAAATTGAGTCGGTAGCCAATCGTCACTGTTGGGCTTTTATTTTGGTGGTCTAGCACCAAAAACGAAAGCCATTCCACAATGTTCAATCTTGAGCAAATTCATCCATGATGTGACATGTTGAAGTAATTTTACATAGGCTGTCCAATAAAAGCTCAATAGTTTCCTTCTGAATTTCAATGTGGGAAAATGTGACGGCTACTCTAGAAATGTTATCAAATGTCCCCTGAACTATTCACCAAAATTAGTTTCTAAATACATTTTGTGGTGCGTGATGGGTCGTGCCGTTTCAGAGTCATGCTTCGTGTAACTACAGTTTTTGTTTTCATACTTGATTGCTGTGTGTGAGATGTAGCTGGATTGATGCTCGGAGTCACAGTCCTAATCTGGTCCTGAAAACTGAGCTTGCATATTGAAATCAGCCATAAGAGATATCAGAATGAAAAGCACGGCCTTCTTCCTTGAAACATAATTTGGAATCTACCATGTATTATTCCCTTGAGAGCGTCTTTATTGAGCAGACTGCAGTGTTAAGATAATAAGACATTAAGTTTAAGGTGCGTGACTGGAAAACCCTGGCTTTTTCTATTGTTATTGCTCTCGCAGCACGCATTAAGTATGTAAAACCAACAGCGGAAGGCACCAAGTTCAAGGCTGTTCTCCAAGGGCTGTAGAAAGGCATTCTGGGAAATGTAATGTCTGACGTAGAGTTGAATGAGGTAGGTGTGAGAGAGAAGTGGTTACACCAGAAATTAAATCCCAATACTTCACAAAGGGGTACATTTGTAATTACTGTGGCTTCCCCCAGCAGCTCTTGGGGTTGTTATGGTTTCTGTGGGTGCTGCTTGATAATAGACGTGCCTACAGTACAGATGTTTTTATGCTTTTTGGGTTATTTTTGGAAGGGGATGGCAAATCCCACAGCTCATGTTTGCGTAGAGGATCTAGTTTAGGATAGAATTCTCAGTATCAGTCTCCTCTGGTTTTCCCCTCCTCTTTCCTCCCTCACTTTCTCTCTCCTTTCCTCCCTTTCTCCCCCTCTCTCTCTCTTCCCTGCTGCTCTGCCTGTCGGTGCTGTTGCTGCTGTAATCCTGGTCCATTCGTTACTCTGCTCATTAGCACAGATCACATCGTCATTGCCGCTGTAATGATGCAAAGCAAAACGTCCAGACTGAGGCCACCGTCCAGCCCAACAGCTGACATGTTTGTTTTCCATGCATTCTGGCATCCTGCGACCGTTCTGACAGACTCTTTATTCAACATTTTGCACGCATATGAATGTGTATGAATATGAATCGGTCTCCCTAGAGAAATTAAAGTGATTTGATGATTAATTCACAGTGTTAAATGGAGAACTGTACTTGAGAAGATAAAGTATTTATCATGTTCTTCCGTCTCCCTGTCTAACTGCTGTTGTAAGGGCAGAGCAGGGGCTTGAAGTAGGTGACAGGAGAGAATCACTGAGATAACTGAACGCTAATTTACTCAGATATGCGCTCTTATCACAAGGCTGCTCCTAAACAGACTGTATGTAGAGAGGCGGTGGTTCTGACTGTCTGCAGGGAGAGCAGCATGGTGAGCCGTGTTAGAGGGGAGGAAAGCAACGTTATGTCACCCCTCCCCACCCCCCCTTCCACCCCCTTATTTTACAGCAAGCAACTGGACAGGTCAGCCGCCATTGGCTGCACCTCCTCCACTTGGGCTGCCTTGCCTTTTTTAGCAGTCCCAAATGGAGCTGCAAATTCCATGTTGCTGGCAGGGTGACAGACTGGGAGATGGGAGCCAGCAAATGGGGAGATTAGACGAGGGCCAGCCACCAGTAAACTGCTCAATGGGCTCTCTAACCAACACTGGACGAGCCTGCCAGTTGTCACCTTCAATTTGGAATGATTAATCCCTCATGAATAGGGAATCATTTGTGTCCTACTCTTTTTAATTACTCTCATTTCCTGTTACTTTAAAACGGGGTCTTGCGTACGATGTCTGTGAATGTGAAAAATAAAAAAGTTTCACTGTTGTGTTTTTGTACCACAAAAGTAAAATTGTTGAGTGTTGAAATTAAATTGCTGGTGTCTCATGATTTTTGTTTATTAAATTCTATCTCCTGATCCTTTCTATATTGGGGTGGGGGCAGGATGTATAGTACTTGACATTTTTGTCCCGCTCTTGTAAAAAGGATTACTTAGAATATTATGCAGGGTTCCCTCTGTGGCTGTGCAGTCCAGAGGATTCATTGCTTGTTCCCAGACGACTCAGCCCTCCATTCACACGACTATAAATTGTGACTTAATTTGTTACGTTCTTGTACCTCCATTATACAAAGTGGCATGTTTTTCCAGCTTGGGCCCTGGTTAAATTTTTTTATTTTTTTTCAAAGCAACGAGAGCATTAGTGAGGTTAATTTGAAAACGAGTTGTAAAATGAGAATCTGTGATGAAACGTGTCAAAATTTAAACCAGCTTTTGTTTGTTTGTTTTCCTCGCAGGCTGATACAAAGCGTTATGGTCATAATTCAGAGTATTTAAATCCAACAAATTTCCTCAAGTACAATGAAGTATAAAGATATACTGTATATATTATTATATATTGCAGGGCTGCAACTAACCATTATATTCACTATCAATTAAGTTGCCTATTTTTTTCTCAAACTTCTCATTGAAATTGCTCGTGTTGTCTGACCAAAAACAAAGCAAATCCTCACACTTTAGAAGTTAGAACTAGGTAACGTTTGGCAATTTTTGCTTTATCAATTGGCTGCAAATGAATCGGTTGTTCTTAATTTCCAACCTGTATTACCTCTAATGTATTGGGCGTGTCTGTGTATATACTATTCAGACTTCCAGTACATTTGAGTATTACATTGAAGTTGTTCATTTTTAGTGATTTTGAGATGATCTGACATATCGGTGTGAGATTGCATTAAAAGGTGCGGAAGATTGACTTGAGGAGGAAATGACAGTGCTGAGGCACTTCTTCCCTGAAGGAATGCATTACACCACTGTGGCCTATGTTTACTATGCACTGCCTCGACTCTGGACTAAAAGCCAGTGCTGTTTATAGACTGGCCAGTTGATCAGGAGACGCATGGAGATGGTCAAACAAAGCAGTAGGTCAGTGGAAGCTCATTATGTAGGTCACGGAGACAGTGACACTTTGACTAGGCCTTTAGATTACCACATGTGTTTAAAACCTGGATGATCAATCAGTTTACACCTTCTGGAGCTAAACTCTGTCTGTGTTCAGCAGAAATGTGACAGGAAAGCAGGAGCAGCCATTTATTACTCCACTGAACAGTGTAATATGGAAAAGCTGGAACACTGTGACCTTGTCACTTTAGTGAGCCATGTTATCTTTTTATTTTTTTTATTTTTTTATTTTTATGATCGTACAAGGTGAAACATCTCAGTCGTTCTTGTGCGGTCCCAATGGTGAGAACTGCTCTGATTCTGATGGCGGCTGTCTTTTTCACGTGGCCCCCTGCTGTCCCAGCTGGCCTGGAAAGGGTTAATTCCCCCTCAGGGGTGCTCAGGTTTCCCGCCAGCTGTCTGTACCCTCAGCTGTTTGTACTCTCGCTCCTATCCTGTCCCCTGTCCCTGAACCTCACACAGGTCTGACTCTGCTGCGCCTGCCGCACACAGACACGCATACTCTGCTGTGGCTGTGTGCTGCCACACCACTGTGATGATCCAGACACTTAGAGACTGGAGATGTACATAGACCATTGTTCCGCTTGTGAACGCTATCCCCTTTGGTTGTTGCCATCTTAAAAAGGGCTGCACTATATATAAAAAATAAGATGATCGCAATGTCAACATGCATGATAAACACATCGCTTAAGACTGATGAAGATATTGCACTCAGGGATTTGATGAGTTATTTGAGAGTATCAGTAGAAAACTGCACTTTAAAATGTAGCTATCATTGTTTGTTTTTTTTATTTGTGCCTTTTGTGTTCAGTTCAATAAAATAATGTATTGTAGCAGCCTAATGAAAGCAGCAGAACTGAGTACATTTTATCTGTTTATTTATCGCAAGTAATATACTTATTGCGATAGGCAGCTGTTATATGGCGCATATTTTCCTCATATCGTGCATCCCTAATCTTAAGGATTTTTTTTTTTTTTTTTAACCTGTTGTCATGACGGTTATATCTGTAACCCTTGCACCGATGTAGAGGGAGTTAATCTCATTTGTCCTGTTGAGGTTTAGTGAACATTAATGAAACAACTATGACTTTAACGAAAATTGTAAAGTCTCCTGTGAGACTGGTGTTGACGGCTGTGTCACGGTCTGACTGTCAGAAATCACTCTGCGATGAATGACGGGCCTGATGGTAGTTTTTGGGAATGGATGACAGATTGCTGTTGGGTCAATTTTATTCACTTTTCCTTCTTGGCTGAAAGGACAGAACAACTGTGAGTCCTCTGTGTGGCTTTCCAGCTGCTGTTTAACTAAAGAGTAAAGGACCTTGGACTGTCAGAGCCCCACAGCAGGGCCTGGCTCTGAGCTGCGGACCAAACGACTAACTGTGCAGCCTTGTTGATTCAGAGCCGCTTGTATAAGACAACACTTGCTTAGCCATATGTACGTCATGAGGGCCAGAAAACTCTTGAGTTAACAGCAACACCCTTGATCATTTGTTTACCTAAAGAGTTTTTTTTTTACCTCCTTTAAATGAAAACCTTACTGTTGAAGCATTGCAGTGGGCCACACTAGCAGTCTGTCTTTGATGTTAAAATGTGAGCAGACTGTGATGTGGCTGAAGACTGGGAGCTAATCCTTCCAGCATGGTTTGCATGGTAGTGTGTGTGATTTGAAGGTCTTATCAGTGGAGTCCATGCTGGATCATCCACCTCTCACCCATGTAATCAGTCACATATAAAAACCAATAGTGCTTTGCTTTGAGAGGTCGGCCAAGCATGCCTCTACATTACCTTTCTGTTATCGATAAAGAATGTGCCTCTTCAGAATTCCAAGCGTATAGGATGCAGCACACCTCATTCACTTTCTTGCTCTTTGTAAGCCTGTGTGTGACACATGGTTGTGTTTCCATATAATACGCCGTTTTCACTCGGCTCATATGTTACACAGCTGCACTGTGTGGAGTGCTTTGCGCCCATTACACAATATCTGTGTCGCAGGCTGATTCTTTCAAAGGACGAGGCCTGTAAAGGTTTGTCCTTCAGAGGACCTGAGGTCCAGGCTGACCCAGCTTTTTCTCCATGTAATATGCTCTAGCTAGTTATTACATAACTTAACCAAATTGTGGGTCATGGATGTATTTCTTTCTTTAGGAGAGTAGAATATTTGTTTTACAGTTTGAGCAAAGTGCTTCCTCACAAATGTGTTATCAACAGATTAGTTGTTTAAGGGGGGGAAAGACTGTATCTGATTGGTTTTGGCAGATACTTAAGATTGAGGTATTGGAAATGAAGGAAAAAAATTAAAAAGTGGTATCAAGCTATCCATAGTTTATAGTGAGAGTTGGATCACTTTCAATACATGACGTCACAATGCATTATGGGATACCGAGGACTGCAAAGGATACTGGTTGTGTCTTTCAAATTCAGGCAGAAGAAAGCTGCATCTTTGGCCACATGTGGAGGAGCCTTTGTAATGGGACAGTCTGTTGTGATGTCCTCTGCACTTGTGATTACACTCTTTTTATTAACAGAAACCAATGGGTAATATTCTGCCACCGTCTTTGTAACGTCTCTGTATCTACAGTACGTTTAATCAAACCCTCAAAGAACATTGAACCCACAGGGACATGCAAACTCTTCCATGCTGTCTAATGTATTCGCTTGTTCCATTGTGCTTTTACAGATCATTAGTATCAAGTGATAAGTGTTTGTTTAAGTGCGTAGAAATGGGAACGGTGGGTTTAGATGTGCTTTATAGTCCCGGCCTAACGCCTACCCGGCTCTTATCATGCAGCCCACTCACTAACTCATCCTGCTCTGCGGTTCAATGGATGTTCACATTATCTTATGCTGCGACGCAACATCTCACCTCATTGATCTTAAGTTTCTCTGAGCTTATCTCATCTGCCTGTTTTCAAAAAAACATACAAGTGCAGAAATGACATTTTTGGTAGTCTTCAAGAGAGTTGGATTGGCAGGTTTCGATGAATGGATGATGCTGCGAGGCATACTCAAAGAGTCATGTTCACACACACCCGGCATGATTTATAGTCCATCTTGGGCATTATGTATTATGAAGAAGCATGTTTTGATACGTTTCCCAATTAGTGTTTAGTTGCCTGAAAGTCCTACATTCAGTGAGGACAACTGACGAGATTTTTCTCTAACTAAAATGCAAGTTTTTGCTCTTTTCAGACTTAATAAATGAATTGCGTATAAACACACTCTGTGCACTGCTCAGAATTTGACATACGGATGCAATTACAGGGGTCCCGGCCTGTTTCTCTACTCTACTCCCTTGTTTATGTCGGTTGCACTTCGTCTATTAAAACCCACTCTGCTTTATGTCACCCAGCCATTGATCCCTGAAAAAAGTATTAAAGCCTCCTCCTCCTGCTTAAATAGGAAAAGCCCCATTAATGGTGTTGTTTTAGGTGTTCTCATGTGAGACTCTTCTGATGTTGCTTTGGCAGTCACCGGGATAAATGGGCTATAGCTAAGTAGAACATGCACCAGTGCATCTTTTATTTTCTTTCTTTCTTTCTTTCTTTCTTTCTTTCTTTTTTTTTTTTACATTTGTTTTATTTTTTATAATAAAGACATTTACATTTTCAAAGGCTATTACCGGTAAAACCACTTCAAGAGACGGGCCCTTGATTTCTCTCCAAAGACATCTTAAAAGTTCATACCAGGTACGAAAGGGAACACGTAATGGAGGAAAGAAAAAGAAGAAGACATTTTTTGTTTTTTTTTAACGTTGAATATGTGTGGGGGGAGGAGATTTATATAACGACAATTCTGAAAGCAGTACAAGCTGTTACAAACTGTAGATGTGGGGATCGTTGTTTGTTTATATTTATATATAATTTATTTGCACCCTTTCCAACTTTGTACTGCTGCACAACAATTTCCCAAGATGTTGGCATTTACTAGTCGGAGAAAGCCTAACAAAAGACACTAGAGTTGAATTATGGGAATTGTAGGAGCCAGTGTTTTTTGGAGAGTGACCCATACTCGGGATAAAAAGTCTGTATATCTCAGTGGGTGATTTTCACCATTCTATATCGATCTCTAAATCGCAGGCGCACCCATAACTCAGTCTTCTTATTTATTGACAGAATCCAGTACTGATTTTAATTCCATCAAATGAGTTTCCCCTGTCTTCCTACTCACGTTCTTTGCTTCCTCCCACAGGATACACTGAAGCCGACGTTCACGGTGGCCAGCCTACCAGGCAGCACCCAGTGCACCGTACCCACCACCTCCACCACCATGCAGGTGAGCAGCGGACCTTCGTTTCCCATCACCAACTACCTGGCGCCCGTCTCGGCCAGCAGCAACATCAGCGCCAACGGTACCGTCCTCAAGACCACCGGCGCCTCCGGGGGGGTCATGCAGCTGCCCGGTGGCTTCACTTTCATGCCTGGTATGTAGGAGAGTATTTACCTCAACATCCAGAACTCTGTTACAATAATTATTTTCTTTACGGTTTGTTTATCTTAACCTCCTCCTTTTTTAGACTTGAATTAAGGCTTTTGCAGGCCTTCATGTTTTGTTAATGTCACTGTGTTGTCTGGCTTTTTAGCTAATTAGAATTTGAATGGCTCCGAGCCGTGACCTCCGCCGTCTCGGAGTGGTCGTGCCTCTCTCTCTCTCTCTCTCTCGCTCTCTCGCTCTCTCGCTCTCTCGCTCTCTCTCTCTCTCTCTCTCTCTCTTCAAACTGTTTACATCACACAACAGCCCTTCATAGCCAGTCATCAGCACTCAGCGGCCTCAGGTTTTACAAAGCCTTCAGTATCCAGGAAAGCCACGTCTATTGGCGACTGGCCTTGCCTTTGATTGTCACTCGGGGACAGGAATAATTAGGTGAGAGGGACACAACAGACCTGGCAATAAGGGATGATGAACATGGCCCATAATTAGTCATGAATATTCAATGAAGGCTTGGTGGCTTGTGCTGAAATTATAATTGAGGCGTACTTTGTGGAGCCGGCGCTCTGTGACAGAGCGGTCCTGAACCAGACATGACCCTTCATTAAGGAGGACTTCACAGACACACTCTGAAACACGAGGGATCTCAATCAACTCAATGAGGACTTTGGGGCTGCA
>CALSBV010010813.1:15973169-16028274 GCA_943590825.1 Bovichtus diacanthus
ATTCATTGCACTTCCTTTTCATGGTGGTGTTGGGGAAATACTGGGGCGTCAAAGTGGAGCCTGGGGATGCGGAGAGGTCACGATCCCCCCTAAACACCTGAGGAATAGTTAGAATTTGACCATAATTTAATTGGATATTAGCTCCTGTGTATAAGCAGCTCAGTGACTGTCCGTGACATGAACAATTTGAAAAGGCTGGTTCACACTTAAATGCTGACCAGTGCAATCTTTTCTACAGTGCATGTTATTATGTGGACGAGAGTCTGTGTTGCATTGTGAAGGCGATGACAGTGATGTCGCTAACTAGTTGTTGCAGTGTGTTGGTTGACAGCTGAACGGACAGACACATGGTGCCCACTAATGGGAGCTGTGTGTTATTTAAGCGGACAGCTGAAGGACAGCCAGACACTGCCTCTTTCCCTTTTCCCCTCTTTTCTTTCTCCATCTTCCTCCTCCTTCGACAACCTTCTCCTCCCCCTCACCATTTTATCCACCTCTCCCTCCCTCTATTGCTCGCTCGTTTCTCTCTCCTCTTCACCACCTGTCTGGCACATAGCAGCAGTGCCAGGTGGAACAACACACCCTCCCACACTAAAACCTCCTCGGTTGACAGCATGAAAGGTCCTGACTGCCCGACTGCAGCAACTGTTTATGGAGCATGTGACCAAATGTGAGGGCGTAACTCCAGAGTCATGAAACATCAGCCATTTGTTAGAGAAAACACTTCGATAAAAAGAATTGAAACAAATCATGCACCATTTGAAAAGAATGGAATGTTATTGTGGAGCCATGTATGTATTGAAACTATGTATTATTGAAAATTATTTGTATTTTCAAAGGTACCCCGTGTGTGGGAGTTTCCAACTATGGAGCAATGTTTTTACAAGTGGGTCTCCAAATAGTTTGTAGCGTGTTTAGTTTAAAATGAAAATCTTCTTGCTTTGTTGCGCAGCAGTCATGTTAACTGCTCAATGATTTAGGACTCTGCAGATGGATAACTAATTAATTAGAGCTGCAACTAATTGATTGTTTTCGTTTTGATTTATTTATTTTTTTCTCAATTTGAATCATTTGGTCCATAAAATGTCAGAAAGTAGTGAAAAATGTCCCACGGTGATGTCTTGATGATATAACGCAGGGAAAGCAACACATCCACTTCTATTCGAGAGGCTGAAAACGGCTTTTTCTGCCATTTTTGTATGAAAAATGATTTAAACGATTTTATCGGTTATCGAAATAGTTGCCGATAATCTTTCTGTCAATCACCTAATCAAATGTTTACTATAAATATATAGAGCTGCAATGGTTAGAGCATAAGTACATGTGATAGGGGTACACCTGTATAATTTTTGTATATAATATAATATAAGTTTTGAGCACTTTTTACAAGCTGGACTATCTTTTTTGCATCGAGTCTCACTCCCCACTGTGTGTATGTGTGTGTGCCCCCCTCCAGCAGGCACTCCTCTCCCCCCCGGCACCCCCACCATTCCTCTGAGCCAGCTGCAGCAGCACGCCCTGGCACTCCAGGGGCAGCATGGTCAGGCCCTGGCTGCCGCCCCACAGCCACAGCAGGGACAGCAGGCTGTCTTCCGCTTCCCTGCTGCTGTCTCCCTCGCAGGTGACCTGCTCTGCCACGACTGTGCCTGCTTATACTTATCATAATCATATCATGATAAAAGCTGCTGCTGCTAGTAGTGCTAATGCTACCTTCTTCTGCTATGACTAATAACCACACACCTGATTATAGGATTACTAATGCTACTTGCACGTCAACTTCTTCTACCTCAGCTAATAGTACTGCAAATGCTTCTGCTGCCATATGCCACCCCCACTGCTGCAGTCCCCCCTACTGCAACTGCCGCCATTACTCCCTGTGTGGGATGTTTTGATGACTTACTGTAGTGGCTTTACGCCCTCTGTGTGTGTCCAGGAGCAGGGGTCCCTCAGCAGCTCCAGGCTATCCAGGTACACCACAACACCCAGTCCACCTCCAACAGCGAAAGCAGCCTTGACATCTCGCACACCTCCACAAACTCCACCGGTAGGTCAAATCTCCCCTCTGAAGAAAGACTGTCCTGTCTCTTTCAGGTCGGGTTCAAGTTTCCTAAACATCTACCTGGATTAGAAGTTGTTGGTTTTCTTCGAGAACCATCACCAGAAACAATTCACATTGTGGAAAGAGTTTACCAGAAAATTATTTATTTTCAACTTTTCTTCTTGAATTTCTTTTATTAAATAATCGGCATTTACGAAATAATTGCACCTGTAAGTTATTTAGCAGCAAGTTCAATGTATTGATGACATACAGTATTGTTTATGAAGTTTCACTTGTGAACAAACTCACCTTTTTTCCTGAAAATTTTGTTTAGCATAAAAATGCAAATATAACGGCCTCTCTGGGTGGAAATGGGCTCCTTGTGTGTTGCTGTCCCACTTTGTGCCTGACCACACATGGTAGAGTGTTACAAAACAATCCTTCTTAAAATGTGTTGTATTTTTCCTGCTTGCACTGTTTAGTTTCATCCTGCTCCTGTTTAGTTGTTCTTGTGCCACTACACACTGCTTCAGTAGGAGTCAGCAGTTGGATTTGGATAGATATTAGGCGCCATCTGCTGGCCAACATGTGCACACACATCTCTTGCCCTCAGTGTGACATTTGATTTCGCTCCCTCCCCTGCCCTCTTTCCAGCAACGGTGAGTCTCCCAGCAACAATCGTCACCTCGTCAGTGCCAACGTCTGTTGCGGGTCACATGATGTACCCCAGCCCACACACAGTGATGTACACCTCCACGCCGACGCTGGCTGACGGGGGGCTGGCTGTGCTCAACGCCTTCTCCCAGGGCACCTCAGCCATGCAGGTGTCCCACGCACAGGGCCAAGACTCAGGTGAGACACTGCACAACACACAATGTAATCTGTTACCCAGTAAATGGAGTTTTTTCAAACCAACATAATGCTATTTACTGATGTAAAACCATGTTTTGTTTTTTTTTCCTCCCCCAGGTGTCCCTCAGGTGTTCCTAACAGCACCTCCAGGCACAGTGCAGATCCCCGTCTCAGCGGTGCAGCTACACCCAGTACGGCAAGATCTGCATTTTACAAGTGAAACTCTCATATTCCCTCTGCAACCAGCATGCCACGTGTCGCACTAATGCATCCTAACAGAGCACTGGCACACAGGCACAGGGTTGTTACCTGTTGCCTCTTTTGGATGAATGTGAATGATCAGCTGGAAGCTTGTTTTACCTGTGATTATTAGCAAAATACACACGCAATAGGCTTAACAAAACACCACTGTAGCCGTGCATGGGAATCAAAAAAATCTAAATTTATTTACTTTATAAAGTCTTATGAAGAAAAGCATTGGGAATTCCTTTCTGTAAATTGGTTTAAAAATATATAAGTATTTTAACTGTATGCAACTGGAAAAAGCCTATAGAAGATTTCTTAAATTCTATTAAAAGAAATACACCTATCCCAATGGTCTAAATTGCCCTCTATAGAATATGATTTCATAGAGTAAATAACCCAAGTATTACAGAAAACATAAGCATCTATGACCGCAGTGGTTCTCAAACTTTTTTCAATAAGGTTCCCCCTTTTGAAATATTATTTTTCTGGTCCCCTGACCAGTGCAACTCATTTTGGTTTTAAAAAAAAACAAAAAAAAAACACAACACACAGGGCCGCGCCGTCAGTGTCTGATTGGCTTTCTGTTTCACTTCTTTCTCCGTGTTTTCAGCTGTATATTGCTGCTACGTTTCAACCGCAAATCCATTTTCTTGGTTTTCGTCTGTCATTCAATACAGAAACTGGCATCCAGGTCACACTGACATTTTTTTCAATTACATTGAAAATAGGAATACATTACCATTTATTATTGAACTTATTATAGTAATATTATTTCAGGAATAATGCATGACTGATATATTTTTTTTTATTATAAACATTTAAGAAATATATCTCACGTACCCCCTGCAGTACTCCGGAATACGCCTAGGGGTACCTGTACCCCCATTTCAGAAACATTATTACAGCAATACACCACACAGCATGTAGTGTAGCAGGATTTTTCTCTGCTGGGTGTTGTGTGCTGACATATGATTGGCTGTCTGATACCGTCTCCTGACGTAGCTGTGTTGTGTTCCAGATGGTGATTGGTCAGCAGTCGAGCGGCAGCAGCAGTAACCTGACGGAGCTCCAGGTGGTCAACTTGGACACAGTACAGAACTCAAAGAATGACTGACAGATGGCTGGAGCTGTTTAACACGGCACACCCCGGGACACAGACAGACTTACGTACATCTCTATTTATTGATGCCTTCCTACAGAGTTTCACATTACGCTTCTGAATGTGACTTTAAAGTACATCTATACACACAATCAAGGGCATATGTGTGGCTGACCCTTACACAGTATACAGTATGTTTTATATATATATATATATATATATATATATATATATATATATATATAAAATTTGCAAATGCATAGGAAATATATCACGACATCCATCAATCGGAAACTATTTTCTATGCCGTTAGATGGTGTTGTTTTTTTTGTGTGCGTGTTTTTTTTGTTTTTTTTGAAAATGTATAATTACATGTACACACACACTGCGAGGTGCCACAGCTTCACACCAGCCAAAGAGACATGTTTGTCTGAATGTTCCAGTGTGAGCAACTTGTGCACAAGCGTGTGTCTGTGTGTGTATGTGTGCGTGTGTGTGTGTGTGTGTGTGTGTGTGTGTGTGTGTGTGTGTGTGTGTGTGTGCGTGCGCATATCTGGGGTTTGTAAATGGGCGGGGAGACGCTTATTGACTTAAAAAAAAAAAAAAAAGAGACATTTGGAAATGTACATAGTTTTTTTTTTTTTTTTTTTATTGATAACTTGTATTTTTAGCCTGATTTAGTTTGTGCAACGGCATGTAGTTTTTTTACGCAGTGGTTTTGTATGTACATGAAAATGATTTGCATAAAGATTAATTATTTACATGTATATGTAAAATAGTTTAATATACCATCATGTGTTGATATACTGTCATGCTGTTGGGAGTTTTCACTACACGATGGAGAGAGAACGCTGGATGTTTTTCTACATGCTCTGATTGTGACATGTCGGACTGTCCCTGAAACAGGATCAGTTTGCTGAGTCACAACATGTATAACACGATATTTATGATTTACTGTAAACTTATTCTGTACTTTAACTTGGAAGGTTTCAGTGCTGACGGCATGATCATTTAGTTTGACATCAGGGTTGCATGTGAGGTTATTAATGAAGCCCTGATCTGGCACTTTCTTAGTGTGGAAACTGTTAAAACTATGACAATCTGATGGAAATTTTGTTTCTCACCTTTTTAACATGCCATCTATATTTTCATCACACACCGAAGTATAGATATGTTTTTTTTGAGTTTGTTCACTTATTTTTTTAAATGCCACAGTGGTTGACATGATCTTTCTATGGGAAACTAACCTGAGAGTGCCAAACAGGTTTTCACAACATCAGATAAAAACATGTTTAAAAAGCGATCCATTGCCTCTGATTTGCCTCCACTTGACTGCAGAACTTTTAATTATTTGATGCCATTACTGACTTGAGTCAGGGCATTGGACACAAATCTATTGTTTAACAAGGCAATTCCACTGCAATCAAAGCATTGTTTCCTTGTATGGAAGCACTATGTTAACCAGTGCGGTCTCAGTGCTGTAGTATTACAACAGTAATGAGTTTGAATATTTTTGTACGAACATGGATCTTTTATTTAGGAAAAAGTGACTTCAGGTGCTTTGAAATGTTAATATCGTCCTTTAACTAGAACTGTATGACCCTAGCTGACTGCAATCTTAGTATGAAACTCAGCAATCATTAAGAATGAGTTATCAGACTGGGAGCCTTCTTTCTGCACCATAGTGCCTCTTTTCCATGGCTTATTTCTAAATCACTGCTAGGCAAGGGAAATGTAGGATCGACTTATTTCCAGACCACCTTACATGACTTTGGACTTTTCATACAACCCTCTGCTGAGTGAGATTTTTGACTCGTTTCTACAGAATTATCTGGATGTCTAAGCGTGCTGGCTTGAAGCCAAAGAGAATTTGACAAGAGGATAAATGACCCATGCTGACTGCTGTTCAGTTACTCACTGGTCATTTTCTCTGGTCTGTTCCTGTGCATGAAGTCATGTCATCCTGCAGGGGTGTTTGTGTATGAAATTTAATGACATTCAATTGGCCCATAATATCTGGAGGTTTTTCAAAAATATATAAAAAGTGGGATTATTGAACAGAATTTGTGGTTTTCACCTTGTCATTAAGAGAAATGGTTATTTTGTGTATTTTTGTTTTGTTGTACAGACATTTTGTAATAAAAAAAAAAAACATGAAACACAATGAACTGTTGAAAGAATGACGTGTCACTGAAGCACTTTTTCTTTTCTTTAATTGGGACGGAGAATGTTAAAGAAACAGTTTGTCCTGAATGAAACCTAACCAATTCTATAACAGCAGTGTTAAAATGAAGACTGCGGATTAGGAATAAAAATTAACCAATGCCTCTGAGAATGAGAGACTGCACCACGTACAATTAACTCTGCGAGGCAGGAGGAGTGAGCATGCGCCTTACCTTAATGTTTAATTATGCATTGCACAATCACAAAATCAAACTGGCCATGAGAAGGAAGAATGAGGCTTGTCCCATTTTACACCAGAGGAAAAGCAGCGATTAACATAGAAAATGCAACATTATACAGTGATTGGTCTAAGCCGACGCGAGGAAATTAATCAGTTGGCATTAGATTTTTGACTACAGAGTCCTGTACATCTTCACAAACCAAACTAAGTCAACGTAACACAAGAGACAGGCATAAGATCACAACAGAACGGTAGTGAAGCAGAAACCCCTTACACATCAATTCCAGGAGTCCTCAGAGATCCACAGTGAAAGTAAGGCATCATATCTCCCTGTCAGGGTCTTCAAACAAAGTGCTGACCGTTAAGAAATCATCACAGATGGCCGGACTGCCTCTTTTCTTTCAACAATGAAAAATAATGTATAAGCATGCATTTACACCAGGTAGTATATCTATATTGCTATTGTACACATACAATATACAAATGTACAGAACAAGTTGGAAAGAGTTGATTTAAAAAATGTGCATGATTTGACAATTTAAAAAAAGTTTCCCATTAAAATAGAAATGTTACTCCTGGTACATCCTAGATTTTTTTTCTTTTTTTTTGGTTTATGAAAACATTTGGAGAGGAAAAAAAAAAAAGAAGAAAGCTTTTTGTTGCGTATATTTACATTATGAATGAACAAGGATGAAGACAGACAATGTGCAAATGTGATTCCATGCAAGCAGTAGCATAATGTAACGTAGGTGCTTGAGTGATGGCTTTAAAGGTGTGACCAAAAAGGAAGAGGGGGGGGAACAAAAACAACGCTCAAGACATGGCTTCAATGAATGACTGACCATTCTCCACCGCAATAAGAAATCATTACACTCGCACGTAAACTAACTCACCGCCAAACACACGCAATCATGGAAACATTCACACTGAGCAGAACACAACACGTTACATTAAGTAGCATCTTGATTTAGGCTAATTCAAACCGTACGCAATGAATCACTGAAGGTGATTTTAAGTTCCGGACACCCTCCTGAAATATCCAGGCGCTATACAACCCGTTCCTGAAAAAAAACAAAAAAAAAAAACACGGCACCTCGTCATTCAAGATTAGGATGAAAAGGTGATACTGCAAGTAAACGCGACACCTCGCAGGAAGGTCTGGACGCCTACAGAAGGGTCTCAAGCCTACTCTCAGGGTCACGAGATGATAAACAATATTGTAGGATGATGCATTTTTGCGACACAAAAGTTTCTTTTTCAGACTTTCTTCTTAGCATTGCTTGCTTTCTTGCGAGTCACTGGAACATTTCAAATAATAACAATCTCAGAAATTAGAAATCACAAATTCTCTGTAGTTGAACCACTGCTGTATGATACAGAATGTCCTTAGTTACAGATGCATTTCAGATACTGGTAAATAAAATCAAGAAGTTCGCTCCTCTGCATCCCATCAATGCAATAAAGTCATTATTGAGAATTATGAATGGCGTAAAAAAACGATAACACAGTATCCCTTGGATAAAATAAACACTGGTGTGTGAGAAATGCAACACTGGGTCTGGAAAACAACAACTAATGTGGAATGAAAAACAACATGTCTCTTCCCCCAAATGTCAACTTGACATTTCCTTAAAAGCCAACCCAAAAAAAAACATGAATAAACTTGAATAATGTAACGAGTGCAATGCAATGAGGTCCGTGTGCAAATTCACATCATTTGCAAAAATTCACCATTTCGTTGAGAGAATGTGATGGATGGTGACGTCTTTGGGTGATGGTGATTATTACAGGTGAGCTTAGAGAGCACAAGCAATAAAGACAAAGAAAACAGATGAAGTAAATTAGTCAGTCGTTACTTTGACTGTTTGAAATTCATTTGATCTTAATATGTCATTAGTTTAAAAAGGCAACCTGAAAGCAAACAAATAAATAAGACTTGGCATTTAAAATATACGAGTGCAGCATCTTAAATACTACAGTTCAATATGTATGTAACTACAGGTACATAAAGGGGTTGAAGGTAGTGGGCTTTTTTTTTTCTCTACAGCTTCTTGTCTTCAAACAGACAACGTGTGAGGAGTTAAGATTAAAATGTTTCAAAAGGAAACAATCTTCTGTAACTGAAAAGGTGCGATTCCACACTAAGGCAATGACGTTAACAAATGTGTGATAATGGGACAGCAAATAAATACGCAAACATCTTTTCTCCTTGATATAATAATTACAGGGCTATCATCTTTTGGCGGGTGAGAAAGAAAGGGGGGGGGGGCAAGAGAAAATGCAGAGGCTGAACAAAGTCCCGTGACCATCTCTCTGCACCTCGACCTCCATCCTCCTCCTCTTGTTCCTCTGCTGGCTCGGCAGTGTCTGCGCTCTGACCTTCTCAAAAACAAGACCAAAGACTTTTTTATAGTGAAGCCCGAGAGACCAGAAGAGGGTGGGGGTGGGTGAGGGGGGGGGGAACCCGTCCGTGTGGGCTTTAACAGTCTTCTTGCAGGGAAGTGCAGTTAGTGGTAATGTGTTGCCGACCCTGTGACACCGGGACCACCACACCTCAAAAGGCCCAGTTTAATATTCCTGACATGTCCGCCGGGCCGAGGCAGATGGATGAACAGCAGGAAAGATTACGGCGAGGAGGAGGAAGCCGCATGGTATTTGACGAAGGCGATGGCCGCCAGCTCTTTGCAGAACTCCTCCAGCACGATCACGCCCTCCAGCAGAGTCATGTGGTCGATACTACGGGAAGCACAGACAGAAAGGTGAGAAGTGCGGTCCAAAAAGTCAACTCCGAAGCACGGTTATGATAGTTTTAAGACAGGTTTCGTTTTAGTTTTGAAATAGTTCAAGTTTGTTTTTGTTTGGGCCAGCTATACCGTTTTAGAAGTAGGCCTATGCTAGATATACATATGAAATATAATGTTCAAATCTTTTGGTTTGAGAATCTACTGGAGTATCCTTTCACTACCACACTCAGAGGAAAACGTGTCAACCTGCAATTTCATCCAAACCTAGTTGGTTACCATTAGACCCGAGCTGAATATCTTGTTTAAATGGCATTTGATCTGCTGCAATATATAAATCATGTTTTTGTTGTTCAATTCTACAAGACCAGACTGATGTAAAAAACAAGAGGAATTAATTGTGAAGCAATTGCAGCACAGCGCCTTCACCTGGACTTGGCGGAAATCCATGCGGTCTCCTTTTTCCAGTAGTGATATATAATAGTTAAAGAAAAATATCGAAATAAAATTCATGCTCATTGTATCTCTCTCTTTTTTCTTAACAAAGCAATATTGTTTCAGTTTAGTTTTTCTTTCATTTCTATTTAATTTTTGTTTACGACAATATTTTTCACTGCTTATTTCCGTTTCAGTTAACGATAATGACCCTGCTCAGAAGATAAGAACAGAGTGTGTGCAGGTACGTACTTGATGCCCTCCGGCTCCAGACCTAATAATCTCTTCCTCACGAGCAGCAGTTTGGGTGTGAAGTCCGGGATGCGCTGAATTCTCAACATGAGATCTCCCACCACCTAAACACACACACACACACACACACACACACACACACACACACACACACACACACACACACACACACACACACACACACACACACACACACACACACACACACACACACACACACACACACACAGCTTCATATCTCACGTATAGCATTACTACACTCTTTGGAGACATTACTGTTATAATTACCATAAACAAACAAGTCCATGAACTTATAGATCGTCCGATATTTATAGTCTTCCACCAGCCTATAAACTGCATTTTACACTGTGTGCTACTGGGATAGATTAAAAAAAATTGTTGAACTGAATTACAGAACTAAATATGTACAGAGGTGCGTTTTTCCCCCAGTAAGAGGCAGATCAGTAGCAGCATGCTTCACAAGATTAATACAGGAAGTGGGATTTACACAAACATTGTGTATACCACTGGCATGAGATAAAAAAAAAAAAAAGGTAATTTGTTGCAGCTAACATTTTTGAAATACGATATCAAACATTTAAAGATACCACACAAAACAAATACAATTAAATCAATCAAGACATGCAAGAAATCTCGAAGCACCCAAGTAAGTGATTTTAAGCTTTGGGCACAGCAGTGTCTGCCATTAATTATGGATAAGATACGGGGTCAAATCTAGACGGGAGTCTCACCCTGACGATGACAGAGAACAGAGACCTGCACCCAGGGGCCAGGTTGATATAAGGGTCCAGCAGGTACTCGTGCAAGTGGGGGTGTGGAAACATAGACAGCTTGGACAGCACAGCGGTCACCTGCAGGTTGACATCGTAGGGCTGTAGGACAGAGAGGGCATCAGATAAAAAAAAGAAAAAAGATGAAATGTGTGTAAGGGTTAGGGTTAAAACTGCTATTATTAAATAGCATGCAATGTCACAATAGTCTGAAGCTTTTAATTACACACTCGTCAATTACTACGGAACTCCCTCTTTCAGATTTGATTTCCTAAAAGCTACAAGAAACACACGAGCTGCTAAAAACTGCATTTCGCTTCCGATTCCCCATGAGTCATCTTCATAATTCCCATCTCACATAATTTGTCAAATTAGTTAATGAAAAGAGCTCATTATTTTTTGTTTTTTATGTTAAAAAAGAAAAGGAAAAAAAAGGCCTCACCATAATCATTAGCTCATTTGTATCATCTCTCAATTTTTCTCCTCTTTCCATTAGTGGGCATCATTTATGTTTAATGGAAGTGAACAGTTCTCTTGCAGCCAGAAATAACATTTTGGGTGCGTGGGAACATTGAGATCTGAGTGAAAATCTGTTTAAACGAATAAGAGTTTCTGATGAGAAGAAAAAGAAGATGGCTCTTACTTGGTTTGACTTTAAATAACATTTTGTGCTGATTTGCATACAGAAAGCTTAATTTATTCATTGGAATATGGTTGCACATACAGTTTAAGACTCACAAAACCTTGCCTTGGTAACTTGCCATTTGAGTTTATTTTGTAATTTATTAGATCAATGTATTTCCATCAACTAAAAAGGCAGTTGAATTTTGATTCAACAGGCTACATGTTCCATCTGATTACAACTTGCATTTGTGATTTCTAAAGGCCACTTTTACTGTCTCGCTAGTCAGACTTGTGCAACAGATATTTCATACAGATATTTCAACACTAAAAAAATGCATTTCTTCTAAATGATGGCAGTATTACTACAGGTGTTAGCTATACGGAGGATCAAACTGACCTGATCTAGGATGCGACCCATCCTGTCAAAGAGAACCTTGAGGAAGTGGCCCTCGAAGAATGGACTGTCCAAGTTACACTTCTCTAAAGGCTTTGGATTCCCCCTCCAGTCCCACCGCTGGCAGACCCCACAGTAGTCCCTGAACTGAGGAGGACAAATTCATCCACACTTGGCATCTCCAAGCAACAAAACTAATGAGCAACAGTACCCATGGATTTCGTCAAGCCTTGAACAAGCTGTAGAATGAGCCTCACCTGTCTGTGTGCATCTCTGAGGTAGGTGTCATAGCCTGTGCCTTCAACGTGATTCGATGACTTCGCCTCGTCGGGCACCAAACACAGGAAACTGCAGGAAACGGAATCAACAATTAAAAAACCCGTTTTAAGAAAAAGACTGCTGTGTGTTGTCTCAGGAGCAGACTGTGTACCTGTTGACTATCTTGTGGACCTCAGTCTTCCCGTCAGACTTTAAGTGGTCAGGACTCTGTGGTGGAGAGGAGCTGAGCCAATCAGAACCAGAGAGCCTGCTGTCTGGAGAGGGGTCATCGCCAAACAGTGGATCCTCCTCAAGGTCCCTGGAGGAAGAACAAATGCTGATATGGGAACATGATCCGGTTCTGATCAGTGCTTGTGAAGGGCTAACAGAAGATGTTCACGTTTCATTTAGTTTTATGCATCTCTCAACACAAGAGGAAAGAGACTCACTGGTTGCAATAATGCAAGCCATTTTTGTTTCTACCCTCAATTCTGGTTATTATTATTATTAGATGTCCACTTTGCGAGTATTCTTGTGTGTAGTCAAGAGAGAGAAATATGTGTTATTTTATGGGATAATAGCATTTTAGGGCTCTTTAAGCCATGCAAAGTTCTTGTGTGTAAAGTGGGAAGTGAATAAATGTTTACATGAGGAAGGGATGAAGTTGTACTACATTTACTCTATCTGGATGTTTACTGTTCGTCTGTAGATATACAAATGTCACTGGCATTTTTCAGCTCTTCTGTGAACTCCTCTCACCCGCCACAAACAAAATGATTATGTAAACTCAATATTAAAGTGTTGCATTTGTGGACTTGCATGAGAACTATAAAGCAACATTCATATAAAACAATGTCAATAAACAAGTAGGCTGTTGCTCATAATGTATCAATCTTATGATTTACAGTCATCAGTGGCATACATGCATTTCCCACTGACCATGGGTTTAAAAGATTGAAACACATAAGGAACAGTTTAGTTGAATTTGTGGAACATCTGAAAAACACAACTAGTTGATGCATTCGCTTTATTTCCACTAGTGTGCGTTTGTGCAGATGATTTTCCAGGCTGCTCAGGGGAGGGCAAAGGTCAGAGACGGGTCCTTACACGGCATCGTGGGGCTGCCCGTTCTCCAGGGGCTCCCGCTCCTCCTGCGGTTTGTTCTCCAGGTAGTTCCTCTCCTCCAGGCTACGCAGCACCAAGCTGTGGAGGATGTGCTGGTTGGGCTTCTGGATCAGCTGCTCAAATAGCCGCAGTGTCATGATACTGATCTGGGGACACAGGAGAAGGAATGAGGCTCAGCTCCCACTATAAACCCAGAGCCAAATGCCAAGTATTTGTTCACTGACAAAAAAAAAAAAAAAAAAAAGTAGGCAGTGGCTGTTTCAAACATCAAAGAGATGATTCATCCCCTTTGTCTGATGAAAATGTGTGCAACTGCTCTGACAGACACTAATGAAAATTCATGTGTTTTTTGGTTAATCATACGAGTTACTCAGAATCTTTGAAAGGCAGATGGCAAGTTGTACTTTTGCATATCAAACAAGTAAATGAAGAATGTATGAACATGTGACTTTCAGTTTTTTAAGGCACATTAATGTGATCACAAAAGGGTAAAACAAAAAAAGCCCTAAATGAGTCTGATCAGCCAGACATAAATGATGTTAAAGAGTTACATTTATTAGGAGAACCAGGAACATCCTGAATAATGATGTGATAAGTACCTCGTCTGACAGGTGGTCGCAGTGCTCGATTAGTCTGTGTCGGAGTGGACTCTGCGCCATAGTAGCAGGAGTCTCTGGCTCCCTCTCCTCTCCTAGCAGGAAGTAAATCATCTCCTGCATCAGAGCCTCGGATGTCACCTGCCTGATGATCCTGTTCAGCAGAGCCGTGGAGGTCAGGATGCCCACCTCAGACCTATGTGCATCCACAAACACACCACGCGTTACTGAGCAGTCACGACACTGACAAGACTTAGAATTTCAATAAAAAGATGATTGATTGATGATTCAAAGTTAGAAACTCACGTCTGCATAAGCTGTGGCTCCATGACAGACACAAAGAATCTTTCTCTCACATTTCTTGCCATCACTGCAGCTGCTGACTGGAAGACAGTGAAAAACAAAAAAAGTATTTCAGTCTCCTGTGGCTTTCAGATAACAAAAACAACTTCAAGTTCTTTTATTCTGTCGATTCTGACTACAATATGACACATCAAAACAGTGAGTCAGCATTGGTTAAGAACCTTCTGAGCCTCCTTGATGAGCTGGTCACAATAATCTAGCCAGGACAGGAAGGAGATGAGAGCCCTCTTCCCTGTGAAGATAGCAGCATCCTCCTTCAGGTTATATACGTCCAGACTGAAAAGAGAGAGGGAAAAAAGGTCCAAACTTTAAAAAGGTTTGATGCAACTCTACCAATTTACCTGCTAAAAATAGCATTTCAAAGAGGATTCTATTGAAGGGCTACTTGCTAGTCAAATTAAAATCAAAACTTCAGATGATGACACAACTGAAACATGGGCATGTGGTGTTTACAAGTCACTGAATATGTGGTTATAGGGAGTAAAGACTAGAAAGAAATGTACCCCCAGTTGACCGACTCCACTGTCTCAATGTCCAAGGGGTCCATGGACTGTGGCAGGGCTTTATAGAAGGAGACCAGCCTGTCAGTCAGGAGCTCACAGAGCTCAGTGTTTTCAGTTAAACACTTGGCAGCTGCAGGCTCTGGTAAACTGACCAGCAGCATCAGGCCCTCGCATGCCTTCACCACTATCCTGCCATCCTGAGAAGAAATGGATACAGCTCATGAATACAAATGTTCAACTCAAACGAAAAAAAGAGACAACCCAAAATTCCTTGCATGGGGATTACTCACAGGGCTCTTTGTGAGGTTGAGCAGCGATGTGACGAGATTGTAATTGCTGTTGTTATTATTGTTACTGGTTGGACTAGAGGTGGAGGCAGCAGCTGCAGCCGGAGGCTCCTCTGGGCACTCAGCCTGTTCCTCTGCCACAGACTGACCAGTGTCTGGAGCCAACACATTCTCCTTCACCACCTCTGTCCCTCCAGGACTCTTTGTCTCGGGTCTCTTTGACTTGTTCTACAAATAACATCACAAATATGAGACATTCTCTGAACCTGAAAATCCTGCAAGGCTATTACTTTTGCTATTAATATATACATTAATATTTATGAATGTGCTGCTCGACTTTTTTTCTCCCTGGTGTCAAAGCAGCTTACCTCGAGGAAGAAGTCGACAAGGTACGGGTCCTGCTTCAGTTTGGAACAGACTATACAAAGGAACTGAATCTCTTCATTTTCTGTAGGAGCAGCCAGCACCTCCCCGCACAGACGGATCAGTTTCTGTCAGAGGAATGTCACAGCCACATGAGAGAAAAAAAGTTACGGATAAGTTACATAACCTGTTGGTTAGCGGACCATTTTGAGGTAATATCAGAAATACACTGAAATGCAGACTGCGTCACTTCTCACCTGTACAGGTCTGTGGACATTTATGTGTGGCAGGAGAGGTTGGCGAATGTGTGCTAGCAGCTTTGTGTAGAAGGTAAGCACCTGCTGCTTCATCCCCGGAGGACACTGATGGGAAATCATGAACAGAATATGTTAGAATGTATTATATACCAATATAACAAAAAATGTGTCCCCACCATGTGTGGAAATGCAGCTCACAGTGCAGATTCATTAAAACGTCTACCGAAATTGTGTTTTTATATACAATCAATTGTGAGCCGATTGTACGCTCAGTGTTGTGTCCAGCCCCCCTAAACCTCCATGTCTCAGTTCCCATACTTAATTCTCAACCATGATTTCATCCAATATCACATATGTACATATGGGTGCCACATTGTGATATTTATGTTTTCCTGGAGGTTTAGTTCATGTAGTTACCAAAGCATGACTGCCTTACATCTGCCTTGCCCAATGTGTAGAGAGTCTCCAGGATCTTATGATGTAGGAGATACTCCATGCAGGGTCCTGTTTCTCCAGACTCCCTTTCCCTTTCCTCCTGGGTCAGGATGTCCAGCATCTGTTCCAGGTGGGATGGGATGTTGGTGTCTGTGACAGGAGCTTTGTCATCTAACAGGGGAAAACAAATATACATGTCAGAACCTCAGTATGTCCATAAGGTACCAAAATAAAAGATAAAAAGGCCATGCTCATTTTCACCCAGGTTGGAATTTTGATGTTTTCCTAAAGTGTAAAAACCTCCTGCGCCATTCATCTAACCACTTCGCCTCAGCACAGGTTTTTCCTTTTCTATGTTTATTTCACATCTGCTAAAAATGCACAACTTTTAAAACTACATAGCTCTCCAGTTGTGAAAAGTTAATTGTTTTGATAGAACGCAGTCCATGTTATTTTCTGATCCACACATTTTTCATGCGTTGCATAAGAGGTTATATAATCAATTTCACCCCTTGCTTAATTTTATTAGCGCTAGTTAATCTTGCTGGCATTGTAAACCCTTTCCTAGGTGGCTTAACAGTAAAATACTATCACTGGTTTTACATGCAAATACATTTATTGTGAAGCACATGCAGAAAGTGGTGAGTTTCTGACAACAGTCCGTTTACATATTTGCAAAACTGAGTATATGAAAGAAGCATGACAGAAGAGAATGGTGCAACGCTGCGTATGATAGAATGAATGCTGCAAATAGTAATAAATAGGGCAATTGTGCATGGGGGGGCCACATCAAATCAATGAATGTTGCATGTATGTCTGTCATGTCGTAAACAAAGCACACAAGGCCAAAAATGTTGCCAGGCATGAAGAAAAATCACAACAGCTTTCATCAAAACGATCAAATAATTTCTTGAATTTGAATCATGAGGACCGATGAAGGTCAGGCTGGTTAAAAGTGACCTCAAAATAATACTGTAGATCAAGTTAATTTAAGTCACATGTCTGCAAAATCAGTGATTAAATGCCGCTGAAAACAAGCTCAGCTACATAATACTCAAAGTACAGATAATCCCCCATCAACTGTTCAGAGTGTTAAACTGGCCAAACAAGAAGAACTGCTGCAAAGAGGCTGTTGGTTGGAGTAAAGAATAAGAGATTTGCCCCAAAATACACACAGACTAGACGGCAGTAGTTCACATGGAAGTAGTCTTTATGCGACTGGTTTTAACCACCAAGTACATCTTAGATGCAATCTGACACAGAGCGGATGAGTTCTACTTGCACAGATCCTGCAAGTTGAAGTCTGTTGCAAACTAAACCACCATTGCATTCTTCACAATTATGCCGTTTAATTTAGATTTCTTCACAACCAGTCAACCTTTGCACTGCCCGTGTTCATTTTGTATAAAGTGGCGCTACATAAGCATGTGATTAATTAGCTGATCAACAGAAAATGTGATGATCAATTAATTAATGAAGTTGAGAAAAGAGCTGGATAAAGCTAAAATATGCTGCCATTTGTTTGCTTTTAAATTAAGCAAGTTTAAACATTTTTGAAATACTGACTATGGACAATAATGAGTAGATTAATCAACATCAAATAAATATATTGTTATATGTACCTGTAGTTTCCTGCCACAGTACACACACTTTACACTGGTGCCGTCGATACAAAAGAAATGACCACTTTTGAACACAACAATCAAACTCTGGGGATATCATGACCATAACATTTGTTAACTTATTTCGTTCACACTTTTCTTACCAGAAGTTTCAATGTAATAATGTGTAATGGCCTTCCAGTGATAGACAAAGTCCTCCTGCAAGGGCAGCGATGGGGCGAGCTGAAAAAGAAAAATTGCAAACACAAGCATATTGTAAGTTTACTCTGGTGGCAAAGAGAGACATCACTAAATATAATGGCAACCTGTTTACATGAGTCACTTTCAAACAGGTACATTCTAGGTAAATAAATGTATGTTAGGTCTTCAAGCATAATCGTTTAGCTTTCAATAATATGGCATCAGTTTTTAATGGTTCTAATGTGACAGTACAAGATAACTTCATCAGTGTGTTTTGATCAAAGACACAGGCCAGGAGTTTAAAAAAAAATGTTAATAGGATTAAACTTTCACTTTTTAGTGATGTAAACGTCTACACTTGATCTCATGCTCACAATCTATAAAGCAGAATAATGAGTTAATAAGCTTATTTTACGTCAGAAGTCAAGTGTTCACTTTGGGTCACCTGGCAAACGTCTATTGTTTGAAACAGTGGACGTGAAGCAGCTTGACACAGTTGTCAGACAGGCTATTACAGGTCTCTGGCATGTCGACGCTATCTGGCCAGCTGGCTTCGTGTAACATTAAACTTTCAAAAAAGCTGTGCAGGATAACCCACAGACTATCCCTTTAATGTTAACGTTAAAACGTTTGCGCAACAGCAAACAAGGATGTCCAGTCGTTTCGACACCACAGTTTGAAAAAAGATAGCTAGCTAAGGCGATACTTTAGCTTCTTGGGCTATCATCAGCTAGCAGTAGCGGCTAACTAGCTCAGCTTGCCAAACTACCTTAAACACAGACGACTTGCTGCAATTTAAAAAAAAAAATGACAATCGGTAAATGTGTTAGTTGGTAATATTAACGAGCAAACAAAGATACAGACACCAATATATATTATCGATAACAACAACAACCAAATTGACAGGACAAACACAAAACGCTAACATTAGCTTATGCTAATTAGTTAGCTCGCTAGTTAGCAACGTATCCCTTATGCTGACGCTATGATATGTGGTGTCTGGGCGACCAAAGGCCCTTTCAACTAAAACAGACGATACAGAAAAGCAAGCCAGTGGATACATATATACTGTTGTTGAAAAAAACTCACCGCTTCCACGGCATGCTGAAGAATGGACGTAAATTTGGAGAACATTTTGTTCTTCGACTGGACTAGTTTCTCCCGAGAAGACCTAGAGAATTCCTCTATCTTCTTCTTCCTGTTGTTACCGCCTCGATCCAGATTGGAGGTTTCATATAATGACCCTTGTAACGAAAGAATAAAGTTAAGCAATAAAACCTTACACGTTGATGGCCACAGGTCTTCAAAGGCCTGGCACAACCACTGTAAACAAGACGTCCACAGACTCGGGTAACGTCTGCTCACTTTGGACACGGTGGCACTTCCTTCGCCAAACGCTACTGTTTTAATCCACCAGGGGGCGCAGCCACACAAGGCACCGGCTTATAATTACTGACAACGATCAATGCATACAAATGAAGACAGCAGCCAATACATTCAATGAGGCACGGTGATCTATTTTTACAGCTTGGGAACAACAATGTATAACCCCACGTGAAATATAAAAGCAAGCATGGGATTCCAATAATCATGCAATATGTTATATGGAAACGGTCCGGTGAGCTGTAAAATCAATTGATTGCTCCCATAAAGCACGGACTATTTCTCTGATATTGCAGTGTTCTTCCCACATAGAGCTGAGGGTATGCCTGCTTAAAGTCCCACTGCTTTTAGGGTAAAGTTGAGGAGCCCCCGCGATGAATAGATCGCCGGCTATTTCCCTTAAAGTAGCCGGATTAATGGGGGGGAAATGAAAATCAACATGCATTGCTCCAGATTGCCTGTCAACTTTGTGATTTAGCCCAACTACCACGACCAGAACAGCACAGTCATCCCAGACAAAAAGTAGGCTAGCCGGTTTAACGTATGGGCGGACCCGACAGCAGCTGCAGGCGAGGAATTTCAACAATGGTTTAATTTAAAACTCCGTAATTCTGTGATATTATGGTCAAATATGGACATAAACTTGTTGGAAAATAACAAGGATGCTGTCTCTTCCAGGACACGCCCTGTCGCTGGAAAGTGCTCTCTTCCCCGCGCAGTCTAGTCTTGTCTACCAAATCGCAGGCTGTATGCTTCCCTGCGTTTAATCCCATTAAATGACAGCTAACAATTTAAAGTACAGATAATATCAGACCCCCTCCCCCCCCCCGCCCCCCTCCTTCAAAGCTGCACCGGGGCATCTCCTCCTGGTTATCTCGGCAAAGAAAGAGAAGCTCTACCTACCGGGCATGTCTGCTAGAGGTGAGTATCTTTTGCCGCAGAAGCCTTCATAACCATACACATACAGGGAAAAAAGTCTCTTAATTTTAGGGGGAGGAAAAGGGGTGGTCTTGGTTCAAGGATGGATGCAAAGGAGAAGAGAGCCCATTTGCGTCGTCTTTCGTGAGGATCAGGCTGTGATAATGACTCTGTTATTGTAAGTAGGTTACACGGGTACATAGCTGAAACTACAGCTTCCACTGCTGCAGCCCTTTCTACACAGCCTACAACTTATTCTGTTGACATACAACACTCTGTTGCAACCTATAAATAGATGACACTTTTTTTTCCTTCTAAAACCCTAGCTGTGATAATGAACCTCCTCTGATTGCTGTTTCTTTTAACAATTGATATTCTTAATCAGGAGTGATGCATATCATTACTTAAAGGCATGCACACACCCTACTTGTTCCCTAAATGAAAGCTGTGGATGGGAGACTTGTAGCATTATGGTGTTCATTATTTATTGGCTGGTTGTGAGACAGTGGAGTAGTGGAATTTGGGGTTCATTGTCTGCTAAGCGTTCAGGCGTTGAGGTGACAAAAAGTGCCAGCTTCTTAGGAAAAAGCAACAAAAAATGCATACATTTGGTGCAACCATCTCAACCTCTCTGAGTGGGGAACATGTTTCCATATCTTGTGCATAAATCTGTTTAAACCGTGCAGGCGGATGTTTGTGCCCGTCAGGTGGGCCTTTGTGGATTTGTGTCAGGTGACTGTGTTCTCTGGCAGAAGAGATAAAGAGCCTCCAGCTGTTCCTCCTATAGGTTGTGATCAGGCGGCCTGACTGACTGATGAAAGCGCTGGATAGAAGCAGGGAAGTTACAGTATTAACCTGACCTCAAGGTTATTGTATTAAATCTGCAGTTGGACTCATCATGCTGGGTCTGATCCTGTTATTGGGTAAAATATTTCAAATGTCACGTCAGTCCCCTTCAGACTCTGAATGGTTGAGCTTGTGTGAGCAAGATGGCTTTGAACCCCCCCCCACCCACCCCCCTTCTGTGGCCTTTCTGTCCTCCATGGCTGCCGATGGAGATCGATGGCAACTCAGAGCCCACCGCTTGACGGACCCCCATGGTACATGGATCTGATTGGCACACGTAAGCTCCTGCAAACAGCCAATCATTATTCATGAGAAGTAACTACAGTTGTGGCAATAGTCTCTGTGTTGGAATGGGAGGTTATTCATTTATTATCACAGATAAATCAGGCACATTGATTCACACAACCGTCTTTGTAACAATATGTCAACTCAAAGGGATATTTGTCATGGGCCAGGCTGAGCTGATGCCTTTTCAACTGCACCGGCTGTCCATCTCACATGTGCTGGAGAAGTCGACTTACACCATGTCTCCCAACCAAAGGACATAAAGTGTTTTTATGTAGATAATAATTCTGACATTTTTTGTGGATTGTGGAAATTTTTTTTCATCCTATATTTTCTATACTTTGTAGATAATCTGAATGCACGTCCCAACATGTTTTGGGCAGTCAGAATGTATTTTTGAAGGATTTTGTTGCCGTGTTTCAACAGAACATTTTGATAATCCATTAAATCGTTAAAGTCAATTTTATAAGGGAAAATGAGAAACATTTTCCGTTTCCAAACGTGAGGATTTTCTGCTTTTCTTCGTCACATTTGATAGTTAACGTAATATCTTTTGTTGGTGGGCCAAAACAAGCAATTTGAAAAATCACATTCTCTTTAGAAATAAATTGGATGATTTTCTGACATTTTATAGAGGAAACATTAACTGATAAAACAATCTGCATATTAATCAAAAAAGAAGGTAACTGTTAGTTGTATCCCTAATATAGATGACCGGATCCTTCTTTATGTTAAATATATTAATATATAGTTGCGGGCTCAGCCTACATTAAATAATTCTAGATATTATTGTAGCATCCAGATTTAGAACACGTCAGCCCATTTTTCTTCCCACAGAAACAAGTAAAAAAAATGTCTCAAATGACACCATTTTCCCCTCTCAGTATGCATTTATGATTACCAGCCCCTCCCTCAGTTGTGTCCAGCAAGCATCAGCCATTACTGTGCTCTCAGTCTTGCAGTCCCAACCCCCCCTCCCTCTTATCAGCACAGGGCCATCAGCTTTTACCTTGATGCCCTTCCATTAGTCACCCCACCTTACACATAATACACCCTTGCGGCCGTAGCGCTCTATCTGGACCTTTCAGTATCATCATATTTCCTGTGCTGTTTTGTTTAGTCTAGAATCTCTTAGCAATTTTTGTTGTTTAAATGAAACCTTTTTTTTTGTTGTTTTTTTATAAAACCTTTATCCTCGGGATGTTGACAGAGCACGTACTGTTTATTAACTGTTCATTATTTCAACTAGGTAACACTATATTCTCCCTCTTGGTCTGGGAAATCCCCTTATAACCTACCACAGTTATGCCATTTAGCATAATCTCGCCAGTTTTGTTACAGTTTTCTATTCTGCTCCCGTTGGTTCGCTACTGTTTAGGTTGGACATTCATCTGTGGGTGAATTTATTGTTCCTCTTGGTCCATTTAAGCCATTTATCTCTGCTCCACCGCAGAATCTTAAAACAACATGTTGGACGGCTGAGTTCTCACATATGTGGGCCAATGTTGTTTATTCAGTTTTCTGCTACTGCTGGGCTGTTTGTATAAGCTGGCATGTCATATTTTATATATGATGTATGGACCATTCTGAAGGCATTGTAGTGCTGGATTTATGTATTTTTTAGACTTTCATTCTTCATAATGAAAATTTTAACAGAATCTCAGCAACTTGAATCAGAGTTTAGCACAATGCTGAAAATGTGTTTATGCCTGTGATCACAGTTAATATGCAGAAAAACGTTTAAATTGTTCTAAAAACATATTTTCACGTGACTTTACAAATGAGCGCGTTTTCTTATTATTATAAATTGTAGCATGAATGCAAGGTATAAAGAGGTATGTCTAAATATATGTTGTTTTACTATCTTCAATAGAAGAAGTAATTGTTCCCTTTGCATGTCTGGATAGCTTTAAGGTACTATCAACAAAGAAATGACTCCCTGGTACGTACATCTTCAGTTTTTCCCTGCTCTGACGTCCTCCTTCTCCGCCCCGCCCTTTCCGTGAGAAGGGGTTAGCACATCCTGCGGATCGTACCTGTTACACTGCAGTGTAATCTGGATGATCAATGGTGGATGTAAAAAGGAGGCACGGCTCCATTCTGCAGTAACTTAATCTGATGCCTCATCCCTTATTCGACCACTGAGAGGGCTGCTCATGCTCCAACAGCACGACCCTCTGCATCAGCACTTTTCTCTGTCTCTGTGTGTGTGTGTGTGTGTGTGTTTGTGTGTGTGTGTGCGTTTGTATACTCTATGTGCGAATATGAGGGTTGCTCTGCGCGCGCATGCATGTGTCCTGGCAAAAGCCTGAATAATTGATGAGCAGGGGAAGGAGTGAAAGCGCTGCCGGACGGGACGGTGTGTGTGGGAGTGTGTAGAGATGGGGGAGAGGGATACAGTGTGGCAGGAGCCTGGCTACGATGGGCTCTGCAACTACGCCCAAAGAATCACCTCCTGCTTCGGACTGGATGGTAAGAAAGGGGGAAAAAAACAACAGATGAAGACGAGGAGGGGTGTGTGTTTATGCTAGTGTGGAGCAGGATGCAGAGGCTATGGAAATGTTTGAGGTGTATTTCGTATGCGACGTTGATTTTTCTACAGGCAGTGGCAGCAGTGTTGTTTCCTGAGCATGTATGTGTTGATCTGGGAGTGTGTGGGTAGTTGTGTCAAAGCTACCACAGAGTGGATGACAATTGGAGGGCAGTGCCTCACTGCAGCAGAATAGCATGTCCTTAGCTACCCGGAGGTCCATGTGTTTGCATGTGTGGGTGTAAGAGTGTACGTCATATCTCCAAATCACACTTTATCTTTTCTCTGGAATGAAACTCCGGCTTTTTGAATGGGAGAATGAAGGTGGGCGTGTAAGCGGAACCTGAATTAAGTGAAATGAGTTAAATACTGTATAGATGTAAATCGTAGTTAACTCGCTCAGCCACGCTCCAGCCATTCCGTTTCTGTACACCCTCTCAGACAAAGAGGAAAATCATTAAATTTGAAGTGCAGGCCAAGCCCGATATCTCCTGACTAAAAGGATATTTTGTGCTTTGTCATTGTCTGCTGTGCTTTCCATCATGCCTACGTACCTCAATGATTTATTTCATTTTCTGAGAGAAAGAAGATGTAATTAGCTTTATCTGTCTGATGAATATTAGATGTCACGGAAGGTTTTCCTTTCTTAGCATGGTTTCAAAAAACACATACTGTTTTCAGTTGGTTTAAAACATATCAGAACGCTGGTGTGGGGTTATCTTGTTTTTGTGGAGTTTTCCCAGATTCTCCCTCTGCATCATTTATCTTTTCGACTCCCACCAGGACATGTCTTTACCTCATGCTGAACTCACATTTCCAAGAAAGGTGAATGCAAAGGTGATTTGACAAGAAAGAGTGCTTTTAAAAACTCAATAGCTAAGATGATGGTTATACGGATTTGGCTTGTCAAAAAAACACTCTGGCTGCTTTGCATAAACAAATTTGTCCCCATCATTAGATGGTTTAAAGATTAAAAACTCAGAACATGCCTTCTTACTAAGTTACATCTTCCAAAATCCTATACCCGATGATTTCAGCGGATAATGGAGATTTCCACATTTCCACTTCAGCGCTGATGTAGATGCAGTGTCTCTTATTGTGAAGGATCCTGCTGACAATTAACAGTGGGGTTGTGCATTGTTGGTTGTTCTAATGACCTTGCTGGTTGTTGACCTTGTAGAGGACTGGCAGTCACCCAAGGCAATCTACCCTGAAAGTCTTGGATCACTATGATGCTGTACACAGATATGCATTCATTTGGTTAATGCAAAGCACATTCACACAAAAACACATTAGCTTGATAGAATTTAGACGCATCTGAAATGCTCTCTCAAAGAGGATCTTGTTGTGTAATGACTTAAAATGTAACACACTAAAGATATAGGAAATTCCTTTGCTCAGATGCACAAAACTTAGTGCTATATAGTTGGTTGTTACAGGGACTGTGATAAATGCAAATGCAGATCCCACTGTTGTGATTGAAAAAGATAAATCTTAAAAAGATTCAAAAAAACTGCAATATATATCGGCTTGCATACAGTATCGCAACATATCAGGATTGTAAACGGTTAAACAGGTTGTAACCCCTGTATCGTGATACGTGTCGTATCGCAAATCCACAACCCTTGTGATTGGACAGATGTGAAGAAGAAGCAGAGCAGTGGCTGGGATGCACATCCTTCACATCAGGTACAGAGACTCCCACCATACACAGGGCAGACCTGATGTAGAGCTACCTAACCCCACCCAGAAGATAATCATAGGCTCGACGTCAGCCCTAAGCTGCTTAAGGCACTATGCTGGTTGGGCTGAAGATACTCATAGTGTAAGCTTCTTTCCATGTTTCTCACTCTGCTCTACCTGCAGCAGAGTGCTTTGTCATTCATGCCGCCTGCTGTTTGGCGTCCTCACCTCAAGGTGGACATCCGCGCTGCACTTCTTACATCCACTGCAGATCTGAAGTGACAGGTGGAGGGATCGTATCTGGAGGAGTTTTCCACTGGAGGCGTCACTGGATGTTGCCATGATTTTATGTGAAGTCTCCCACAAAGCTCTGGCTCCTTTGTTTTTTCAGTTTTGTGTCTCTATGAACACCCCATGTTCTTGATGTCCAAAGACGACTGGATTTTAGAACAGGTTTGAAGCCCGACCCTGACCCACGTCTATCTGCGGTGCATCACTTTTCTCTGTGGGACAGCCGAAGGGGAGCGGGGTGCCATGCCCACTCTGCCCAATATCAACAGCCTGGGCAAGCTGTGCAGCTCCAGCCGCAGCCACAATGTCAACCGCGTCCGGGTGAAGCGCAAGAGCTCGGTCAAGCGCATGTCCATCATCGAGGATGGGCACGTGGCCGAGGTCCTGTACCTAATTCCTAAACAGTACATGGAGCAGCTGCCCTACATCAACCCGAATGAATATTATCTGAGTGAGAGGCTGAACGAGGTCGCTACAGGTAAGACAGGAGAAAAGATGCATCCATTTAGGGACATTTACTCACCCATCTCCCATTAAAGCCCTCCTTCCTAGCTGTGGCTGACTGCAACACCAGTCTGCTTTTATGAGGATTGCTTGATCAATGAGTGATAAAAAATTGACCATCAAAACGCAAAAAAAAAACAGTTTTTCCATGGATTTACAGGAAGTACATTCTTCTACTTTTTGACTCTTTTAATTGAAGTGACATTTGCTTTTATTGTCCTTTCCCTCTCCTCTACTTTTCCCCCTACAACAATTTGTCAATACCACGAGGGGTGTGTTGTTTTGGTCCTGTATTGCTTTTTAGCTGAGTACAGGTGTCTGAAAGTGAATTAATGCTGTTGTTGTTACTCAGAGATTACTTCATTAATTGCATGAGAGTGACTGATTACACTTCGCTTTCCTCATTGACCTGTGCGTATGTGTAAGAGCTCCTGTGCTACTGAATTACACAACCGCAACTCCCTGACGCCATAAAGTGTTGCTGAAAATGTTGGAAAAAGTCAGGAAATTAATCACTCCATAGTTATATAATGCAAACCAATATGCAAGGGCAGACCTGCTGCTTTTTTGCCAAGCAACAGTACATGGGGAAGTAACATGGTGGCTTACATCAGGATTACAACATGGGCATGAGGACAAATCGAGATTTTCAGACCTTATGTATTCTCTGACTGCATGCCAGGCACAGTAATAAAATCATCATTGCTCGGCACTAAGTTTGTTTGCAAATTCCACAGAGAGCAGCAACTACTTCTGTTTTGGAGTGATAGTTTGATCTTGACTGATAGCTCAGGTTCAAGGAAGCTTTGTGTCTGCAAACTGACCCTTGATCAAAGATCACAGAGGTCAAGGCTTATGTTGGGCCGTTTCTTTCCTTTAGTGGCGGCTAAAATCCATCACACAATGACAGTGACAGCTGCTTATATTCTGTGCATTATGTAGAGGCCACGCCTGGGCCATTTGACTGCTGCCTCTTAATGTTTTTGGACAGGAAAAAGTCTTCCATGTCTTTCTTAAGAGCAGATATCTTTAAGATATATTGTTGTAATACTTGCAAATAAACAATAGTCCTCAGTGCTTCACCCTTAACCTTTTCTTAAACCTCTGTGGTGTTGAACTGTCAGCTCAAAAAGAGGTGAAACATTGTGTTTACTGTTTCCACACTGTAAACAATGCTGCATTATTCAGTGCTTTTGAATATGAGTGGCACTGATTCTGCTCCCCAAGTGAGGTCACCAAATGTTTGACAATACCTCAAAGAAACACGAAAACAAATCAGAAACCCGAGCTTTCCGTGGATCGTAGATGTTCGCACGCTTTTGAAATTCTTACAATAAAGACAGAATGCGATGAATGTTGGGGGTGAAAACATAGTTCTGTGTATTCGGGGCAACACAGGAATGTTAATGTAGCACGGGTGAAACACACTTTGAAGAAGGTTGCACAGGATTGCTGTTCAAAAGGTGCTTACTGTTTTTGTAAAAATATAAACAAACTGGTGAAGAGTTTATGGAGAGAGAAAGGCAGGTCTGTCAGGTCTGTACGCTCTAAAAGAGTTGAGGGGTTCATCCTGGTTATTAGTATTTTATAAGTGTCATGCTATGTGTCCGCAGGATTTGCAAACATTTGCAAATCATCATCCAGTGCATAGGGTCAGTAGCTAAAAGTATTTACATGTGTGTTCTGTATGCGTGTGTGTGTGTGTGTGTGTAGTTCCTATAATCCTAATTTAAATCCCAGAGATAACTGCAGTAAATCTGCACACACCACTGTAAATGTTACCTCAGTCTGACCACTCAAGATAATTGTCTATATCTGTAAATCATATGGCCTTAATTACTGCCTATGAAATACACATGTTACTGTAAATGGTAACAGTGCTTAATCTGTGTGGTATATATGGCAGTCAGACATGGATCATCCATAGGTGAGCCAAATCCAGAAACCTTTCACCCATGGATAATAGGCTTTGCTACTCAGGAGTTGCTCTTGGCAAACCTTATGTAGAATGAATGTCCAGCGGCCCCTACAGAGATTATTAAAAGAGGCAAAAATGATAATAGGTCTATTACAGTATTATGAGAAGACACAATAACTGGACACTCTTTGTGTTGCACTTAGCAGTTAATAGCCACACTGTAAACCTCTAATCTTCTTAAAGGAGATGTTTTTTTCGACCAGCCAACATTTGGAAAACAGCTTTTTAAAAGAAAAATTAAAATCTTTGGTCATCACAAACTCATTACATACTTCTCTCCTTTTATCTTCAAAAAGGGTGGAGTACTGGAGAAATATAACCATTTTTACCGCTTGCCTCACTGGCATGTCTACACTTCCCGATAAGAAGAAAACGCCCCTGTGGAAAGTGATGTACGTTGTTGTGTATCCAGCAGGTGGCACAGTTGACACTGCAGTGGATCAATGAATTATGAATGCATAATGGGGCTGCCTGCATCAGCAATTAGAGAGGTGGTGCTGATGCAAAACTATTCATCCCCCTTAGCCATAGAGAGGTACAGTGAGGAGACTCCAGCATTGACAGATGGATCAGTGACCGTGTGCTCCCTTCTTGCTGCTGGCACAGATACTTCTGAAACCATATTTTTTTTAGCTTGCACTTTGAAGTGTCTACAGACATTGGATTGGTCCCCCTGATATCATGGGCGGATTATGAGACAATGGGCCCCCGGGCACAGACATGCTAAAGCCCCACCACCTACATAGGAGCAAGACACACACTTGGTAGTTGTTTAGCCTCTTGTTGTGTTCATTGGCTGTCTCTGTACTTGTTTTTTGTGTATCTGTGGTTGTTCTGACCCTTTTTGTAGTCATTCTCTTTGTAGTTCTTTTGTGTCTGTCCGTGGTCATTTTGAGTCTCTTTCTGGTTAGCACGTGTCTCTTTGAGTGACATTTTGAGTGACATTTTGAAGGTGAAGTTCATTAATCCTTCCATGCTGGGTCGCAGTGGATATTAATTGCTCCACAGGAGACCAAATGAGAAACTTTAATTAACACGTTATAGTGTGGAGCACTGTAAATCAGGCTTGACTGAAATAGTATTTGTAAATAATTCAATACATTTTTGTATATGTGGGGAGTAGATGGATGAGGTTTAGCATACAATCAGTTACAGAGATGCATAGGCTGTCTATTACTTTACAGTATACTAAAACTGTGTGATAGTCCAAGCGGCAAAATAAACAAAGCAGTAGACTACATACAACGCATACGTAATTTACTCTAAAGTAGAGTTGACGAGAATGTGAATCTTCCAAATGGTCATTTCAGTAGTAGATGATATAAGAGCGGTATCATGCTCTCTTGTGCTCTTTGTAATTGGATTTCAGATGAGCCAATAAAGATAATCACACAAAGCTAGAAATCATGGTCGGTCTGACCTCTGACCTCAAATGGATCCTCTTGGCCTCTCATCCAGTCCTCATACCATACATGGTCTGCTGGGAGCGGTGCGATTATTAGGTGCGAGTATTATCACCTCGACAGAGTGGATTGGATCTGATTAGATAACCCCTGTTTTCTATCCTTTAATACTGTAGTGTAGATAATATTCTCACTAATCAATTGTCACAAAAGACCAACATTTCCAGAAGAAGTCAGTTTTTTACGCCCTCGCTTTATTTTTGATGATTTTACGGAATATACGTTTTTTCATGTGTCAAATACACACATTTTTGTTAAATTAAACCAATCTTTTAGCGCAGCAGGCTAATTACAGCACTGTAAGGAGTAATTGATCCCTGCCTGCTGCCCCGCTCTAGTGATAGAAATGTGTGTTATACAGTACAGTGATGTGGTGAAGGGTTATTCCCAGTCAGTTTGGTGAACTTTTTATTCATGGAATAGAGTTTATCTTTATTTTCAGGGTGTCCTTAATTTACATCATGCCAAACAGTATACAATGGACAGATTTTCTTTTCGTTTTCCTGCATTATAACTGTAGTGCGTGTGCTTAAGGAGAGCCTTTTGGGGCATTCGGGGTTACTGGTCACACAGAAGCAGCAGCAGCCACCTGGTTGCTGCAATGAGGAGGCGGCTGACACAACAGAGGGGCTGAGAGAGAGAGCAGGAGGGGAAGAGGGAGGAGGAGGAGGAGGAGGAGGAGGAGGAGAGAGATGGGAGGAAAACAGGCAGTCGGGAGGCAGACCCCACGCTGTAGCGGTGTTTTTGGGAGGAGAGCTTAGCAGCGCCTACACCTCTCTCTCTCTCTCTGGTGTCTCAGCTCTGTTTTTCTGCTCTTCAGTCTTGACTAAAAAAAGGAACTAGCAGCTCCTGTGTTACTGGAGATTGCTACCCGGAGCCTGTTCTGGTGCAGATTTACCTCAATTCCAATGGTCATGGTCAAAGAAAAAGGTATTCCAGCGGTTCGTGGTCAGAGTGTGTGTGTGTGTGTGTGTGTGTGTGTGTGTGTGTGTCATTAGAGTGTTTTTATGTGATTGATTTCGCTTGTTGTGCCGTTGACTGTCTGCAGTGTGTGTAGATGTGCAGTTGGATTTGCGCTGGCGTGTCTGGCTGTTTGAATTAGATTTAGTTTGAGTGAATTCTTGGTCTCTGATTTGATGCATTTTTAGATGTGTGGATATGGTCACGGTTCTATGGACATGGCTTTCTTCATGTGGGTGTGTGTTGCTTGTAAGACTAATGACATAGTATGAACGTGTGTCTTCGATACCTCTATGTTTCCTCTAGTTAAAGACTTGAACGCGCTACGCCCTTCTCCATACTCTCAAGCAGCTGATGCTCGGGTTGGAGTCTGCTTCATTTGGCAGCGTCAGTCTTTATGTAAATGGTGTAGGGACAAAGCATCTGGCTCGTTGTATAGGGGCGTGACACTAAAACGTTCAGGGTGACAAGGTGCAGATATATAGTTCCAGCTTTAAAGGAGTCCATCTTCTTATGCAGGCTAAATATAAAGGTAGCATGTAGAGAGAAATAGAGGAGCACTAGTGTAGGCATCCACACTGCGCAGAGCTGTGGACCTGCACTCTCTCTCTCTCTCTCTCTCTCTCTCTCTCTCTCTCTCTCTCTCTCCCTCTGTCTGCAGCCGTTGCCATGGCGACCATCTAAAAGGTACACTCCATTGTTGTCAGATGTGGCCTCATTCATAGTGTTCTGTTAAGAGAAAAAAGATGATTGTTCCCACCTATAACTGAGGTCGCCCAGCTGCGTGGGATGAATTAGGTGAAGTCAGGGAGGCAATGTTCCCGAGATATTAACATTCCCGGCAAATTGCTGGCGCATGTGGTCATGAGGTTGACCATTGTTTTTCAGTATGACTCAGAGTGAGCAAGCGACTACATAGGCACACTTTTCTATAATAAACATGTCTGGTTTAAATTGAGAAGAGCAGTAATGGCAGCAATTTTCCTCATTTCCTTTTGACCTTAACAACAAATTTAATTTATAAGCATGTAAACACTGAAACCATAAATATGACTAAAAGCAAACCATTACATTAACATTTTTCACATTAAAGTCAACCGGACAGGAAGTGACTATGAAAGTAATGAGTCACAGTAATAAGTCATGATGCCTCATTATACTCCCTTAATAGTGTCTCAATTTAACCAGCGTGATATATTACTCCTGTGTTTCAGTGGATGCTTCATGAGTTGATCCTCCAGCTCGTGTAGACAAACAGTGTTCTATGTGTGGGCATGCAATATTTTAACATTTTGTCTGAAAATATTTCTATCACCGAAACATGTCTACAGATTTTGTTTTGACAGATACGAGTGTGTAGGTTTGTTTATGTATCTGACAGCGCTGGTGGCTGGAGGCGGTGTGGCGTCCGGGCCTGAAGCTTGTTCTCTTGATGTGGATTCAACTGGCCACAAAGAAAAAGTCCTTTGCCATCGAGTCCCCGTGCTGGCAGAACACCCCGTAACCTCTGGCTGCCACATGTTCATCTCCCACAATCCCTCTGAAAGTTTTCCGTGGACTTAACTCGCTGCCTCTTAGTATCCGTCTGTTGCAGGAAGCTTGTCTGGGTTTATCCTCCACATTCAGACTTTTTCATTCGATGGGAATTTTCCTGCGACCTACGAGTTCCTCTTGTATCCTCCAGGGATCTCATCATGCAACCTGTCTGAGGCCAGGTGGGCTTTGTACCATCAGGCTGCACAGCTGACCAAATACTGAATTATACTGTAAGCTCAGAATGATGAATCATAATAAAAGGATTGCAGTGTTAGCGTTTTGTCTGCTCGCAGGCGTTTGTCCTATTTTCAAAGCCAAGAATACCCTTGAAATAGTTTGTAATTTATTGGGGCCATGTGTACCCGAGGCAGTCTGATCTTGATCCACACGTGCTTCTGAGATTTGTGCACATTTGTACAACTAGTTGATTAATTTATACTCTTTCTTGCGCTCTCAGCGGTGAATTGCGTAAGAAGCCCTGCTGACCGAGCTCTGAGGAAATTTAGATGATCGTCATCACATTGTACGTCACCAGCTCCCAGAACTCCCTGCATTCACAATCTTTTCTCTTGACATGAAAGTCCAATGTCTTGTGCCTGTGTAGCTGCTTCCCTGTGATTTTCGCAGAGTGCTGCAGACAACTGCAGTGCCGCCTCATCTTTGAAGCTTGCCAGTGTCTACCCCCTGAAAAGAGGAGCTAAACCCTTTCACAGACATCAATGCAACGCATACTGTCATAGACACACACTGTTTGTACAGCTGGCTCACAGGACCAGAATATATAGATGAGATAAGTGGTCGTCCAGGGAGAGGCTGTCACGACCTAAGATATACAGGCTATAACAACGAGAGTGATGTGAAAGTGAAAGAAAGACAGGATGCAGCCATACATTGTGCCAGTCAACAACATCCTCCCTGTCTGCCTGGCCGGTTTGATTATCACAGGAAATACGACCCAGGAGTGTGGGGCTGTAATGGGCCGCCATTCAGAGGCAAAGAGCCAAGGCCTTCATCAGTGCTACTTCTGCAAACACAATGGCTTCTGCAGTTCATGAAGCCACCATTGTCTCCTCTCACATAAGTGGCTGGACTGGAAGTCTCTCTCTCTGTTTATCAGGATTATTATTATGTACTTGCCCAACAACAAACGCTCCGCACTGTGCCGTTCAACCGTTCAGAACAGATCATTATTCCAAACCCAGGTCCCTGGGGATTAGTTATTCAAGGTTGGGGGGCCTGGTGGAGGCCGATAGGGTTCCCCCCGCAATTTGTGCCCGCGTTTGAAGTGCTTTGTTTGGGACGCTGGTGGCGGGGCAGTGGGGCGGGGAGGCAGTGAATACAGCCATACATATTCATGGCGGGGTGGGTTAAGAGCTTCTTGTTATGTCTGAGTGATGAAGAGCTCCGAACGCCCTCCCCCCAAACACACGCACACACTCACCCGATCACACAGTGGGACTTCATGGTGGGCATATTTTGTGCCCTTTGATATTCATTATAGGTCAGATAGGTCCTTTGAAAATTTCATCCCAAACTGTTTGGATTGGATGATACAGGAGTAAAAAGTGTGGTTGTGTGTAGAGCTGCAACAGAAACATAATTGCCAATGATTTTGATAATCCATTAAAAGTAATTTTTTCATGCAAACATGACAGAAATGGTGTTTTTAGCCCCTCAAATATGAAGATGTCCTGCTGTTCTCTGTTCTATGTCATATTAAAGTGAACGTAGTTGGGTTTTGGACTGACATAAAAGACATTTAAAGACTTTGAGATGGACATTTTTCAGTGTTTTCTCACATTTTATACACCAAATGATTAATCGATTAATCCAGAAAATAATCGGCAGATAATCAATAATAAAAGTAATCGTTTGTAGCAGCTCTTTGTGTGTGTGTGTGTGTGTATGTGTGTGTGTGTGTGTGTATGTGTGTCTGTGTGTGTGTGTCTGTGTTTCGTTGTTTGTAAAGCAGACACATCTGGGGCCAAAAGTATTGGCATGGATTCCAAGAGTGGAGCTTTTGCTACTCTCTTAATCTGTCCCTCTGTCTCTCTTTGTAACACACACACACATACACACACACACACAAAAACACACACATACACACACACACACACTGCTATCTGTCTGTACTGGAAACTCTTTTGTTTGTGAATCCGCAACAAAGGCCGTAAGCAACTGAATATTTTATTACACCTTTTCGTGTCTCATCTATTGTTTAATTGAATTCCCCTTTTCCCAGTGCATTTGCAAACTGCTACCATGGCTTTGCATTCCTCCGGGTTTATGGTAGGAAATGAAGGCAACAAAGTCTGAAGCTTCCGCAGCAAGTCTCTGTCAATAAAGCCGCTTTTTTTGTTATTTACCAGCAAGGCTGGGGCACGTGTTAGAGGAAAATCTGTCCTCAGGGGATTCAAGATGGCCTTCTTCACTTCCCTCCAGAGTATCATCTGCAGCCTTTTATTATTGCCAACGCAGCTAGGCCCTGCTTAAATTGGTGGGGGGTGGGTGTGATGTCGGGGTGGAGAGAACAGCCCCCTTTCCTCTGCGCCTGGCTTTGGGATGCTCTGCTGGTTATTGTTCCCTCAGCACCATGGCTGTGTGTGTGTGTGTCAGTGTGTGTTCTTTGTGTGTTTATGCTCATATCAGTCACTTTATCCCCTGGTGATGAGGCAGGACAGATCACTCTGTCAGCACAGCCAACACATCCAGCCCACAATGAGGAATGTGAGCAGCAGTCGGAAAAATTGTACTACTGTATATTTCACAGTAAGTTGCTCTGTGCTGAGGTTGCTTCATGTACCGCGTGTTGACTTATAGATAGGATTATATAATCTACATTCTAGCAAATCATGGCCATTTTTCTGCTATCACAAGAACCCCTAAATCCTCACTAATGGATTTATATTAAATCTATGATATTGCAGTAAAATTGCTCAAAGTAATGCTTAGAGTCATACGTATGGAGGCCTTCTAAACGCTTGAAAGAAACCTCACTAATGGATTTATGTCCAAAGCAGTCCTATAAATGGTGCAATCTGAATCCTTTTGAGCACATATAATGTCTCTTTTGATGTCGGCTTCGTTAATTTATATGAAACACCATGTAGAGAACCCATCTTGGCTTGACTTTGTCACAGTCTCTCTCCCTCTGTGCAGCCACCGCTGAGGCAAACACTCTACAGTGGAAGAGGCGAGGTTAGCTGGAAAAATACACAGCAGCGCTCATAGATTCCCATCCAGAGCTCTTTTTTTTTTTAGATCCTCTGTGCAAGGAATTCAAACATCTGTCTTGGATTTTTGTCAACCTGTTATGACGTTAGCACTGTTGACTTTTCCATGCTGGACAGCCCCTGCTGTCCCAACACTCTATGAAATGTTACAAAGAGTAAGTCGGCAAAACAAACAGGCTCAAAGAAAGACTTTTGGCATCTTTGCAATGTAAAATATATACTTTAAAGCTGCTCTAATCAATAATTGTGTATGAACACTGGATAAAATGACTATGTGTGATTTGAAGAGGGAACACATTGCTGTGGTTTCACAGCCTGCAACTGTTTTGCTTCACTGTCAACACTCTTATCAGCATTGTTTTCAGGCGGCAGCTGTTTGAAGCAAAAGGGCTGTCTCCTGTTAGTCCGTAAGTTGTTTTGGTCTTAAGATTTCTATAGTCGCTTAGTCATTTTTTAAAATGCTTTTTTCATGCTGAATGACTTATTTCCAAAAAACAAGATTTAAAGTGGAGCTTTTGCATAATTCTTTGGGAAGAAACTCCGTTTTACAGATCTGTCGATTAAATCAACAAATCAATTAGTCTACAAAATAGTATGAGTGTTAGTCGACTAAGAATTTCATTCATCAAGGACAGCTATACTAAAACCCTCTTACACCGCCACCGACCAGCACAAAGTGTCAGATGGACAAAGTTAGCGACAAGCTGGGGAACATAGTGGAGCCACATGTTTCCCTCAGTTGGTGAAGATCAAACCAGAGGTAAAAGGAGAGTAAATATTAGTCTTCGGAATCCAGTGTAGGGCAGTATTGCATTACTTAGTAACATGGATTAGTAATGTGTTCACTTTTTTCAGTACCAAGTACCGTAAAGGATTGTTTGAAATTCAGTAATTTCATTTTTGGATTTCAATTCGACTTTTGGAGAACTGTTTGCAGTCACCGAGGCTGGGTCCTGCTTGTGAAACAACTATGTCCACCTTTTTTATATTTCTACAGGTTCTGACAGAGCGGGGCTGAGTAACAAAAGTGAAGTTACGTAAAGTAAAAAAAAATAGGGAGCTTAGCTATGTTCCCAGGGTCCTATGTTCCCCAGCTCAATAATATCCTCTTAATATGACACATTAACGATACTTTCCAATGGGTTTTATGTTCTCAACAATTATATGTTTATCTAGGCGAAATGTTGAAATCACCCACCTACAGCTACTGATGTTATACTCCTTGAAACCTACACACTTATATTTGCGGGAAAGATATATATATTTTTCCCTTGAAACATTGATATCTGCAAATCGGCTGAACAGATTTTTAACATTAAAACTGCATTTGAAATGCCTAGCATCTGCTTTTATTTGTTTGTAATTTGAACTGCCAAGATAGCCCTTAGTTTAAAACTATTTTTGTTTTCTCAAGAACATAGGACAAATGGAAACATATGGGATAACCCCGCAAAGGGATGCAATGCATTACTGCTACTGCTGAGTAGTAATCAGAATCAGATAAGAATCAGAAATACTTTATTTATCCCTGGGGGAAGATTGGATTTTGTAACAGATGCTCCATTTTAGAATAAAAAAAAAAAATAATAATAATATATATATATATATATATATATATATATATATATACACAGTGTGTATATATATATATATGTTTAAGTAAAATGTGCACATGTACAACAATATATAACAAAAATATATATGTAAAAAGATATATATTACAATATATACAGTAGTGTAATATAAGTAATAATAAATGTAATGCTGAAAACAAGATGCAGTAATAATGCCAAAGTGATGGGAGTATTGCAAAGTTAAAAAGTACAGACGGGGCAAGTTGTAAACAAACCCTGAGGTTAACCAAACTTCTTTCAAAAAGAAAACAAAATGTTATCATTGTTGATAGAAATGGTGGCCAAACCAAAACATAAATAAAACCAAGTTGTAATAAACTGTAATCTTCCATAAGTTATTCCAGGATGAAAAGTGTGCCCGAGGCCAAAAAGGATTCTCAGTTACCCAGATGGCCTGTGTTTTTCTATCAAGGTGCAATGTCACACACACACACACACAGTAGTCTGGTTCACCCAGAGATGACTCATTGTCCTGCTGAGTGTAATCACATCAGAGACACCAGGGAGGCACGTCCTCCACTCTCTCGTACCCACATTCCTTCCGGCTTCCCTTCTGTTATCCCGTCTTGTTTGTTCACTGTTGTCCACAACTGCTCTCACTTCCTTTTAAATCCAAATTGTAACATGGTTGATGCTCTGTGAATTGTATTCTTAAGAATTGGCACAGGACATTTTAGACTGCCCCTAGAAGATGAATCAAACACTGTTGAAGTGTCTCATTAAGAAAACTAGAATGGCACAGACTTCAGCCAAGGACATTGCCAGAAGTAAAAAAAATAATGTGTGTATCTCCCCCTGGGATTCGGATCCGCTCCAACATTTTAAAGGGTTGTATTTGGCCTATAATACACCCTTCCACTAAGGTTCATGAAAATCTGGTCAGTAGGTTTTTCATAATCTTGCTGACAAACTGACAAACAAACTCATTAACCAAACCAAAAACATTAAACTCCTTGGCGGAGGTAATAATGTTCTGAAGACTGGGATCTCTTATTTATTTCATCTTACTGGAATTAAACCACCTTTTAATATCAGAAAGCCACTGCAACTGAACTTGGATGCAAGGTAGGCCAAGTCATTAATAATGCAGAGTAATGTCTCTCTTTGGTCGACCATCGATTGGGCATGATGCTATTTCTGTGCCTTTGGTGATGTCTTATTTTAGCCTTGCAGACTAATGATTCATTGCGAGCAGAAAGAGCAAAGATCCTTTCATGTGGATTCTAAGTGTGTGTGTGTTTGTGTGTGTGTGTGTGTGTGTCTGTGTGTGTGTGTGTGTGTGTGTGCGTGTGCATGTTTGTGTGTGTGGGTGTGTATCTTTGTTTGAAAAACAGAGAGACAGAGGAAATGAGAGGATGAGAGAGAGAGAGGGGCTGCCTTGCTAGTTAATGCTCCTGAATGTAAAAAATAATCTGCTGGTTTCAGAACAGCTGATAAGCTGTGTGCAGTGCGGCACTGCAGCAGTATTTACATCCTGTACAGTAATGCTGAATTAATGTCTGTCTGTGTCAGGACGCCCAAACTTTGTACCGTGCAGGGCTACAGTCTGTCGCTTTTAGAGATAAAGCTAGTTCATAATAGCGTCTCTGTCTTATATAATTATAATGGCTGTCCCAGTACCTCACATTAAGAAAGTGATGTCTAAATCTTCACTCGTATTAAGATCTATGTATTCTGTGCAATCCTTTAAACCAATTAAAAATGTTTCTATTGAAAGTAGGCTATTTCCGTTACATTTGTAGCCATGTTGGCGGCACCAGTGTGGCGGATAGCAACGTTGTTCTGTCGGTCCACTACTTAACTCGTATTTAATGGATTGCTTTGGAATTTGGTACACACATTTTCCACTTTGGTGATCCTCTCCAGCCATTAATGGTTTTGTGTAAACTGTCTCGACAACTATTCAATAGATTGCCATGCAATTTGGTCTAGATATTCCCCTCATCTCCACGCGTAACCGATTAGGTCAAAATGTAAGCATTTTTTTTTTTTTAGTAAACTAATACAATTGTTGTCAGACTCTCTGTACTTTGTGGTTAATAGTAGTTTTCCAACGTCAGCATGCTACCACACTAAAATAAGATTGCTTACATAGTAAACATAACACCTGCTAAACATCAACTTGTTAGCATTGTCATTGTGAGCATGTTAGCATTTTTTGTCTTTTAGCTGAAGGCACAGCTTTACAAAGCAGCTAGCGTGGCTGCGACTTAGTCTCGTGCAAAGTTGATACTTCACATGCTTACCTTGTTGTCTGTCAATAGTTTTTTTTGGTTTGTTGGTTTGTTTGTCCGTCTGATGCACATATTATTTTTCACTTATGGAAACGGCCTTGGTGGAGGTCTGCAATTGAAGTGTCCTTCATTGTTCTTAATCCTGTTACTTCCACAGAGTGAGATATTCAACCACAGCAAACATTGAGCCTGCTCTGTTTTATTGTTATCTGAGCTGGGTGCCATGGTCTGCTTACTGTCAAACACTTGACATCCACAGGGAAGAATGGGACACTTCACCAGCCTGAAAAGCATGGGACAGAAGTGTTTGACACTAAATGTACCTTCTAAACTTGGCAATAAGAAGCCATGTTGAGAATGCAGTGGAAAAAAAAAATTACTGGGAAAATAATCAAGGCATAGACAGCAAATGGCCTGTGATATTTTCCTTTGAGGAGGAAAGTACAGTAAACGCAATAGTGAAGCGGATTTTTATCAATACCCTTTTAGTGTGCCATTTACCAAGCTCTGCTCCCCTCAGCATTTTGCCTCTCCTTCCTCCACTGATCAAGACGGACTATATTTAGATTGTTGCTCTCTAGAGAGCCTGTCTGGGCCGTGAACCCCAAGTTGTGCTGTCCTGCTCAATGTTGTTCTTTTTATTTTTATTTTTTTTAACCCTGACAGGCTCTCAGCAGTTGGTTTTATCTCTGGGGTCCGTGTGATGCTGCAGATTCACAGCGTGTCCTCGGATGAACACAACGTTTAAAAAAACAACAACCTTAAAGCAATGTTACAAAATCTGCACTGAGCGACCACGATGACTCATCAACATTACAGTTCAATAGTAATGTTAATGTCTCCTCTCTTGCAGTGGCTCATGCGCAGGACACACACCACCACTCCACAGAGAAGCCCCTGATTCAGTGCTACAAGTGTGGGGAGCCATGTAAGGGCGAGGTGCTGCGGGTGCAGAACAAGCACTTCCACCTCAAGTGCTTCACCTGTAAAGGTACTGGCGTTTTGTGTCATTAAATGGTGTTGAATGGGTTCCACTAGTATTTACTGCTTGTGACTTGGCTCAGCTTTACTCCATGTGAGACAACCCTAATGTTATGATCAGAAAGACCAGTCTTTGTTAAATAAGTGTTAACAATTTATGAGCCCTCTGACAGCTTATTTTTTCTGAATTGGAGAAGAAAAATGTGGGAGTTGGGTGAAAATTGGCAGATAAGGTGTGAAGTTTTAAAATTCAAGGCTAGTTCCATACTGTCACAGTAGTAGGACGATGGCCTCCTTTCATTCAGTACATAATGCAAAATATGATTATCCCCTGTGATGTAGTATGATAGGTCATAGGTATAGAATAGACATAGGTCTGATTGCCCTTTAGGTAAAAAGACAAAAGTTCAGCTGAACAAATTATACTTTTTCCTCAACCACGTCCCAAAAAGCATCCCAATCACACAAAGTTGGATAGGAGCAGTCCCTAAAGGCCACAGCGTCCTTTCCATCCTCCTCTAACGAGGGGGATACATGTTTGCATGACTCACCATCACTTCTCAGACCTACATACCTCAATTAAAGTACCATCCAGACTGCTATGACAAGTGACAAGTGAATCCTTCTGAGTTTATCCTTATTACTGATGACTTTCTGGCATGATTACGATGTAGCTGCCCGAACAAGCAGCCTCACCCTCACGCACCACTTGTAGTTAATCTCTGACTGGAGTAGTGTTATAGAGTTATTTTAGGTCACCAAGGACCCATGAGAACGCTAAGATTAGTACCTAATTCTGTAGATATAGTAGATATATACGTACATGCCTTTGTGGTTCTAAAAGTGTACGTGTGCGTTTGTGCACACGAGTCAGTGGTTGCCAAAGAAGACACGAGGACTGCTTTAAGACCCATCTTAGTCCTTGCTCTAAATTTAAATGTGCTGTTGTGAGTCTTTAACTTGAAGGACTCATAATACCGTAATTGTCAATTGTGGTCATGTCAGGTTGGGTGAGCTTATAGAGAGCTGCAGGAATGAGTCCTAAAACACATTCATGCCCCTGATTCAACCACAACCACATCGTGTGACTCCGGGATTACATAGTGTGATCGGGGTTACTGCTATCTCATAATCCGGAAATTAGTTAGCATTTTAGCACCTCTGGGTCCCTCATCTCAAAGTTAATGTTTTTAAAAATAATTTTTTTTATGGGTTTTTGGTTAGAGTATATGCCTAAAAATAAGGTCTGTGGTTAACACAAGCTTAAGAGACTTTAATGTTTTGTTCAACAACATAAAATACATTGTAAATATCTGAAGCTTCTATATGGCTAAATGAGACTGCTAATCCACATAATGCCGAACACTCGTCCACCTTTAGCTTAGTGGTCGTGGTGTGAGTCATGCGACCGTGGTGTAGTTTGTTTATAGCAGTGCATTAGCTTTTTACGTGTAAGTATAATAAACGGTTGTTTGCCACAGGGCTTATTTTCTGCAACAATCCAAAATCCAATTGGCTTTTTGCCGAGGGAACCAGTGCGTTTCTAACTTACTGGGTCGGACTACAAAAATACATCATCCCTGGAGCACTCTATTGACATTCATACTATCCACTTGGCAGACAAATCCCAAACAGCTGCTTTTTGAATACGTTTATCTCATTCCATGAATTGCAAAAAAGTAAAACCTTTCAATTTCCCTGAATTCACTTTCATTTCAATTTCATAAGTGGACCCTCTTAAGTTTCCAAAGAGGCATTTAATGTAATGCCATGCATCTGTTGAAAAACTGAGGTCAGACTTCCCAGTCAAAGGCCATCAAATCTCCACTGCTGGTTTTCTCTTGATTCAGATAGCTTACAAGATAATCTCATCACCCCTGATCCCTAATGCAATTAAATCTGATTCTCTTCCTCACTCGCTCCTATTCATCCCCAGGATTTAGCGTGGCTCATTGCATAAGAATGATTAGGTGCCGTGATCTCAAGCATCAAAAATATTTTCCCTCTTAGCTGTGGCATTTCCTAAAGGCTATTCAATTCCCAGGCTCACTCTGCGGTGCTGGAATGGTGGACTGCATGTGTTCGTTATGTTGTGGAAATGCTGTACAGACACGCCTTATGTCTGAAACGTGATCAAACAACATGTGGAGTTAACACAACATATGCAGTCAGTGAGTCTCGACAAATGGGAAAATCCCGAGAATATTATAATGTGGAATGGAAAATATGTTATTATTTTAACACCCCTCCCAAAAATATCCCCCTAAATTGGCCCAAAACAGCCACCAAAGGCAGCATGTCTTATATGTTGAAGCATGGGAGAACAAGGATTATTCAGTGTTGGGTCTGTCTGTTGGTCGGTATCTGTCCACCGCTTTGGTCCGGACAGTTCAGTAGTAGCTAAAACCCGATAACAGCATCACACCAACATTAAAATAACGGAAACTCTAAATTGTTCCCTCCTTACTATTTCTGCCTTTGCCAGCCCTTCATGTTTGTGTCGATGACAAGGTTATATTTGAATTGAAGGAAGCTTGTTGGAGGCCGACAGTATAGCATGGAGTATTTAGAGCCAGTTATTTTCAGAAACAGATCAAGGCCATTTCCTGGGCTAGACAATTGTAGAATTGTTATTGCATTGAACACACCGACAATGAAAAGACCTTGCAGTGGTAGTGCTGAGGATTAATCGACACAAGCCCTCAATGCAAAGTACCTTCAAAGAGAAAAAGGTTCAGGGTCTTTCTTATTTTGCGACCGTGAACACTGATGAAAGGATTTACCTCATGCTTCACATTGTAAGACACACAGCTGTTCAAATGTATTTCTAAGCATCGATGTCATGAGGAGCTGGGTGCTTGATGGTTGGATACTTTGAGTTTTATGGGCAGAGCACAAAATGACCTGACTTGCTTGGCGCCAATGTGTGCGTTCTGTACAGTGTGTGGCTGTGACCTCGCCCAGGGGGGCTTCTTCATGAAGAATGGAGACTATCTGTGCACGCTGGACTATCAACGCATGCACGGCACCCGCTGCAATGGCTGTGGGGACTTTGTGGAGGGGGAAGTGGTCACCGCCCTGGGAAAGACCTACCACCCTGCCTGCTTCGTCTGCACCATCTGCAAGTAAGACACACAGACTCCTTTTACCTTTGCTGATAAACCACAGAGCAACCCAGAGAGACTTCTTGTGCATTGTATTGTAATGAAATACGTGTATATGCAGATATACATCTGTACGTTGGAAAAATCTTTGTACACAGGTCTGACCAACACGGAGCAAAACGTAGGCCTTAAAAGTGAGAAAACAGGGACAAACCCATTTAAAGAGGCTTGGAAAGTGCCATAGATCATAATAATTAAAAGACACAATAAGTAGAATTTGTTGGTTGTGGTTTGTAAACACAACATTCAAAGTTGGCCCCTCCTCCCCAGCTCCACAAGGGTTAAGGTGCTTGCCAGCGGGTGAAAGCCAACCCCAGATTCACTCTCAAGCTTTGTCCATGTGGCCTTTCGCCTCGCTATATTTGTGTTTTTTTCACCGCCATATCCGCTCCTTTTTGTAGCTTCCTCTTGTTCTGTGCTTACGAAGAAACATCCCAAACAAGAAAATACAGGCGGAGGGCTGGGTCTCTGTTGATAAAGACAGTACCACAACCTTCTAGTGGGTCATAAATGATGATCGAGAGGAATTAATTTGTGCTTAAAAGAGATCTCTGCCTGACTTTGACCTTCATTTTCTCGTTATTTTCCGTTATATCTATCAGTTCTGACCAAAATCCCCACAAATGCTACTCTGTAGAGTTACCTGGATGTTACTTTCATTTCTGTGCAGCTTTCCTAAACAGTAATAATGAAATTCTGCTCAGAATCATGTGAAGTGGAAGACAAACAAAGTCCAGGATGGCAGGAATTCAAGTAGACAATGCACAGTACCAGGCTGTGTGTCACGTCTGTGTCATCTGACTAAATGGCGTCCTCAGGGGCACAGTGTTGACTCACATCCACATCGTCAGGTCCTGTCATCTTAAGCCCCATCAGACAGCCTGCAAGCCACAGCTAATAAACTCCTACACTTACCACGGGGACACAGCTCATGTCTTGTTGACCAATTGTTCATGTCACCCCTCTTCCAGACGACCGTTCCCCGCCGGGGACAGGGTGACCTTCAACGGGAAGGACTGCCTGTGTCAGTACTGCGTCGAGCCCATGTCTCCGGGACCAAAGGACATCCTGGGCTCCAGCAGTAAGTTGCCATGTCTAATAAACACATGCACACAGGTTTAATGCACAGGAAGGCATTCGCTCTCACATGATGCTATTTTGGCTTCCACATAGAATTGGCAATTTTGCAATAAGATTCATAGTGAAAGTGGATTATTTGAAGGAATTGAAAAAGTTTTAGAAATTCTGGAAAAAGTTGCTTTCAGGTCTGATTCGTGCATGACATTCAATGTAGCTGTTGACCAGTTACTTTAGCTGTGATATTTGTGCTGTGAAGAATCATTTTCAGTTTGGCATTAGTCAAGCTTGCCCACACATAATTAACATAAATGTCATTGAACACAGACCAAAATGACTTTAAAACTGCCATAAATATGGGATTGTGAACATTAACCCTTCCCAAGCAGCAGCCTGCGGTGGGTCAGTCATTACCAGCTCAAGCTGTGCAGCCAAACATTGTTCAAAACAATGTAACTTCACTTTGAGTACTAGTGGAATATGAACGCTTTTTGGCCTCTTTGTTAAATTTTGATTAAACAAATGAAATATAACGTTTTACCGAGTGAGCTTCAGAGCCAGGCTAGCTGTTTTCCCCTGTTTCCTACAGCAGCTGAGCTAAACTCAGTGAATGATGGCTGTAGCTTAATATAGAACAGACAGACATGAAATTGGTATCATTGTTCACCTCTAACTCTCCGCAAGATAGCGAAAAAGCACATTTCCCAAAAGGTCAAACTATTCCGTTAACAGGAAATAAAAGAGGGAAAATGTTTCGATGTTAAGTGTGTAAAACAGTTACTCAACAGTTCCACATAACTGTAAACTCTCCTGCAACCCAGTTATGCCTGAAGACTGAATGATGTTGGAGTATCATTCATTCTCTCCTCTTCTCTGTGAACGCAGCCTTGTCCTGGACCAGCCATGTTCCTTTATGAATAACGCCAAGACAGGTCTTGCTAAATAATGCATGGCCATGCATTTCCTTTCCTGGAACAGAGAATGTGCAGCCCTCAAACCCCTCCTCTATCAACTCCTCTCATCCTCTCTCTTTCTCTTTCTTCTCTTCCTCTTCCTGTTCTTTCTCTCTCTCCCCACCACTGGTATCTCTGTTGGCGTTTGAAGAGCTTTTAGACAAGGTCACCTATGAATAAGGCATGCTGATTCTCCTCACGTCGCCATCGCAACCTCGTTATGCCTTACGTATTTATCGTCCCCTGTGGATGCGGTGGGCTCGTTGTTGCTTTCATCCTCTATTCATTAAAGAAGAGATGACAGGAAGATTGTTAGTTTAGAAAACCAACCCCTTGCACTTTTAGAGCCTTGGGATCCCACTTGGATATGGAGGGAGCTTTTAGAGCTATGGTAGGAGAGATGTGGATGATTTAAAGAGGCAGCTGTCAGAACATTGCTGATTACACTCTGACACCATCTAGTGTCTTGGGTCAGAACTGACAAGAGGTCTCACTCTTTGCAAGCCATAATTAGCATTTTCTTATATTGTAATATTGTTATTTTTACATGAAACAAACCTTCAAGTGAGCATTAATTCACTCTACATGTATATCCTTGCTCTGTTATGGTATTTTCTTGTTGTTTTTGTCGTGAGAACACTTGATCTTTTTTTGTTTTTAAGCAGAGCCTCTTTCGCTTGTTCGCAGATTGTGCCGGATGTGGTCGAGACATTAAGAACGGACAGGCTCTTTTAGCATTGGACAAACAGTGGCATCTGGGCTGCTTTAAGTGTAAGGCCTGCAACAAAGTGCTGACCGGGGAGTACATCAGCAAGTAAGTGGCTCATATCCACTGTAAATTACTGTGAAATTCAGGCCAAGGTTCACACACACAATATGATACTTCGCCGTCTGTCTCCTCTCAGGGACGGTGCCCCCTACTGTGAGAAGGACTACCAGATCCATTTTGGAGTTCAGTGTGAGGCGTGTCATCAGTTCATCACGGGGAAGGTGCTAGAGGTAAGACACACACACATCACATTCTTCAGCTTCAACATCCCTCCAATTGACTCCCAATTACATGCAGATGGACTTAATATTGCACTTGGATTCCATATGAATCCTGCCTAAGGTACGTTTGAAAGAATTCTACAGGAACAACTGCTTATCTAATTGCCACATTTAGAGTAGATACACTAAGGAAGTAAGTTTCTAATTAATGTTAGTATTATGTGGATTTAAATTAATAGTTCACACAGTTTTAGAGTTGGTTGCAAAGTCTAAATTCTGCTTCCCACACAGACAGAGGATGTAGCATTGGATTGGAATTGTGAAATGTAGTTTGATAATCTCTGGTGTAATCTCTTGGTCACAGAGCCAAGTAGACTCTTGACATGATGGTATTCAACTAACAGATTAATTCTTAGGAGATTTTTTACGTCTTTCCCACTCTGCCTCAATATACATGCTTGCACAGGGTCGTACAAGCTCGCTTTGCCGCAAATTATATAAATATTACATAAAACACCTAATTGGATGTGACATTTCAGAAGTTATCAGTGTTCATTAATACTCTATGTTATGCTGCTGTTATGAAACTCTCGTTGAAACGTTATTAACATTGTCTGAGCCGAGTCTTTCGGAAACATTGCCAACACCTCTGTCCTCGATGCTCGGCCGTGCTCTCTGGTCTCTTGAACAAGTGCTCGCGTGTCTGTTGTGCTGACAGTGATCCAATCAGACACCGAGTTATGTGTCATTTAATGGTACGAAAATGTCACTGCCAGCCAGCCAGGCTTACAGTAATCCAGAGCTAAGGCAGGCCTTTATGACAATAGGAAAAGGCCCAGGCATCTCACCCCTGAGCTGCTGCCAATGGATCAGTGGAGCCAATGCCACAGCATTCTGTCTGACAGTCTAATCACTGACCCAAGACCCGGGTCAAACATTGTGGAGCCATCGGTGTGTTTGCATACTCCTCTGGGAGGACAGTGTGAATGGCTTAATAATGCACAGGTAATTAATGCAGCTATTAACAGCTGAGAGATATATGGAGAGTATTTAATGGCACACTACACATATAGCATAAGCACCTTTTATTATCCCTGAGAGACATATTTTGTTTCACAGTGTTCATGAGGAGAGTATTGGGTAGGAGCTGTGAAGTGCTTTCTATAGCCACTCTGTAAAATGTAAAAATGCAAATATCAGGCTCCATCTCTCGAGTGGCCATTTGCCAGCTGAAATGTTACTGAGTGATGGTTGTTATACAGCGGGCAAACTTTCATTTGGGTATTTTATCAGCCCCCCGGTCAAAGTCTCACATAGGCTTTATAATGGTGCTCTCTGCAGGCAAAGTGCCACATCAATGTCGATGGAAATTCAGGCGCTCACGCCGTCAAATAATTTTATTGGATTGCATTATGCAGGTTATCACAAAGAGGAACACTCGATATAGAAGGCAGGTTGACTGTGTCAAACAGGCTAATAGTCATGGCGGCCATATTCAATAATACCTAAACATTCTTAGGGGTTTTTTCTTTCTGAAGGAGAATATGACTGGAATTCACAGTGAAAGAAAGAAAAGTACTGTACTTAAGTACAATTTTGAAGTACTTCATACTCCACCAGATTTCAGAGGGATATATTGTACTTTTTACCCCACTACATTTATTTTAAAGCTGTAGCTCCTTGTAACTTTAATCTTACAGACAAAACATGTGATCAACCTATTAAATATGAAGCATTTTTATATATTAAAGGCCCATATTTAGCTGATTATACTCCAGTAGAAAATTGAATGCAGGACTCTAACTTGTGAATAGCAGTTTTACAGTGTGTAAATGTTACTCTTACTTAAGTAAGTAAAGGATCTGAGTAGTTCTTCCACCACTGGGAATGCATTAAATAATTTCACATGCCCACATGAACTTTGAGAAACACCTTAAATATTTACATTGAACCTGCATACCAGTTTCAGGGGAACATATTCTGCCCAGTCATCAACAGTTGTTCTTGAAGGAAGAGAGAGCAGTTACACAGGATTTGATGAAAATATCCCTGCACTAACAGGGTTTGGGTGTCAGAAGAAAGAAATAAGTGTAGCTGAGAGCAGGCAGAGCACTGGGTTTATTTCCTTTAAGCTGCAGCTCCGCTTCGCTCACTTTACTGCAGGCTTCATTGATCTTCATTTTCCTCTGATGTCAAGTCTGTTTTGTGCGCTCTGTGTTTTCCAGGCAGGAGATAAGCACTACCACCCCAGCTGTGCGCGATGCAGCAGGTGCAATCAGATGTTCACAGAAGGAGAAGAGATGTATCTGCAAGGTGAGCGGAACTACCTGCATTGTCACAAACTTTTGCTTATTGTTTAACGGAAACTGAAGAATTTCATGCTCCCCTGAATAGTTGAGTATGGCTTATGAATGGGTATGAAACCTGTTGGCATGGGGATTAAATGGCATACAGTACCTTACTACTGTTAGTACAAAATGCCTATGAATTTATATACATTATATAGATTTCTGAAAAATTTAGGAAAATTGTCTCCACTCATTTATGTAGGTTTTTCCTTTAAATTGTCAAAGAAAGTTGGAATTCCTGCATAATGTCAGCAGTACGTGTATTGAAAATGAAATATTCCAGTCATAGATCTTCATCCCCTCGACAATATAAATCAAAACGGAGACAATTACACATTCAAAAATATACGTATATGGTATATATATATATATATATATATATATATATAAACATCAATGAAATGAGGCAAGCAAGCAAAACAAGAAACAATAAAATCATAAATACTGGACTGGAAATAAAAAAAACATTTTATTAGATTTTTTATTTTTTATTTGATCACTTATTGATGGTGTGTCTTTTTTGATTAGCTGTTGCAGCCTGTAGCACTAGTGCTAAGATGATGTTTCATATTGTGAGTTTGATGCCCGATGAAGGTCTATTTTCAATACACCCAGTGCTGACAATGTGCAGGAATTTTAATTGTCTTTTTGCATAATATATTTTTTCCTATGTACTGTGTACCAGGTATGTGTTAGACAGCCTTTAATTAAGTCGGTTAATAACCCATGTAATACCTCATGTGTCACCTATCTGTATGTATATGCAGTATATAGACATTAATAACAGCAATGTGTTTTAGAACATTTCAAACACACTTTTGGAACACATTTAATCATATAAGCAAAATACATTTCAATAAGGTAATTATACTTTATTTCCCTATGTTGCCCTAAATGTATTCTCTCTCTCTCCCTGTCTTCCTCCTCAGGATCAACAGTGTGGCATCCTGGCTGCAAGAACACCACCAGAACAGAGGAGAGACACAGGGAGCGGGTAGGAATCTGGGCCTCACTGACTCCATTGTCCATGACTTTGTCTTGACTGAAAGCACTTTTCTGTTTGTGTCTCATGACACATGTCTTCCTGGAAAAGATAGAAATTCGGTATATGTAACAAGGGGTTCTTCATGGGCTGTTCCCACTTCCTTGATAAACCGTTAAACCTTAACCTTCTGTGGTTTGCGTAATTTGCCTTTTGAGGCGGTGTGTCTGTGTGTGTGTGTGTGTGTGTGTGTCTTTGCATGTGTGTTTAAATATTTGTTTGTGTGCATAGTATTTACATGTTGGCTTTGATGTATGTGTGAACTGTGAGTCGGGCTGGAGATGCACAACCCCTGTGTGATGTCCTGTGAACCCCCCTCTCCCTTCCTCCACAGCTATTGCCTCCGTCCCTCTTATTCCTCCAAAAAACAGAAAGGCAGGTACTGTATTCGCTATTGGCTATGAGATGGCATCATCCTGTGTTCCACCATGTACATAGGACACTGTACTGCACTGTATGCTGCCATCTGCTGGAGACAGCCTACAGTGTATCTCTCTGTGTCATATGGAGCCATTCAGTCTTGTCTATTAACGCCTTATTCTACGCTCATATCAAAGGTGCATGAGACAAAGATATGCACACATTTGGAGGAGCAGACACAAAATCACGGATGACCAATACGTCTTTTACAGACCCCCATTTACCCATTAGGTGAAAAGTTCATTTAAAGGCATAGTTCGGACTTTTTGAAGTGGGGTTTTATGAGGTCCATAGTCAGTGTATTACCTACAGTAGATGACGGTTGGCACACCCCCAGTTTGGAGGAACAGAGAGGAGTACCGACACGGAAGCAAAGCAATGTTCTGCTGTATTTTAGCAACCTAAAAAATCAATATCAGTTTAAGTTTACGCTATCTAGAATATATAATATATCACAAATTTAGAATATTTAAATAGATTTGCCTTGCCGTCAGACAGCCCTTTCCGACGGTAAACTGAAGCTGTTATATCGCTCTCTTCAAAGCCAGACTCCATTGACAAAAACATTAATTTTACCTTGCAGAACTCCATAGGTTAGTTTGTTTGAGTCATTGTGTGGCTTTGGTGAATCTGAACGAACCAAAGTCACACATTGACACAAACAAACTAACCGATCGAGGGAGCAGTAGACCAGCAACTTCCATTTTCTGGAAGGTAAAATTACAGTTTTTGTCAAAGGAGTCTGGTGGCTTTTGCGAGAGCATAGATAACAGATTTAGTTCCATGTCGGAAAGGGCTGTAATACACTGACTATGGATAAGTACCTCTCACTAACCCACTTTAAAAAATCTAACAATCCCTTTAATTACGCTACATTCAGACCTGCTGCTGCCATTCAAACTGATCATTTCCAATAAACAGGCATGACGTTTGTAAGGACATAAAATCACAGTGCTAAAAAGCACTCATTCACTTTGCAAATTTGCAAATGAATGACCTAATCATGAAATGACATGTTAGCATTTCAAAGTACCTCATGTTATTAATGAAACATAAATACAGGGTTTGCAATTCCCTCTCATCGCTCATACAGTGTAAAAAACAACGCCTGTAATGTTGGAGTGTTTTAGGTAATAACCACGGTGATGTGCAGATGGCAGTGGGCTGTGGATCATGGGAGACTGACTGCCTGACAGAAGTTGTGACTAACAGCCACTTATGTGTGTTTTTCTTCTCACAGCCTACGAGGTCGTCTTCCGAGAGCATTTGTTCCAGACCTGGTTCAAGCATACCTGGCTCACCGGGTCACACGATCTATGTAAGAAATGTTATTGACTTATATTTAGCTAGATTGTTCTGATTCAGTGTACCAATGTTGTTCTGTCTTACTAGTCAGTCATTCCCTTTTTAATAACAGCCTCTTTTGACAGTTATACCTTGTTCAGTAATATCATTTTCTACAGTAGTAATCTCCCTTCACCCCTGTGTATGTGTGTGTGTGTGTGTGTGTGTGTGTGTGTGTGTGTGTGTATGCATGTTTGTCTTTATTTGTCTCCCTAGGCAAAAGTAGACAATGAGATCCTTGATTACCGAGACCTAGCAGCCATTCCAAAAGTCAAAGCCATTTATGACATTGAGCGCCCTGATCTTATTACGTATGAACCTTTGTACACCACCTCCCTGGATGAGAGAGAGGAGAGACAAGAGAGTGTGGGAGAGGTAAACACACAGACTGCATGCGCCTTTTCCTGCATGTGTGCCATCTTCATGCACATACCGTACTGTGCATAAAGAGAAATATTCCTCAAATGATCCTCTGTTTGTTGTCAGCTAAGTTTTCCTCTAGTAAGAGTTCGTAAAATAGAAGAATAGAAGGATTAATAAACACAGAAAAAAACAAAAAATGTTCATGCTGTATTCAAATCTTTTATGCAGTACTGAACTTCTGTGTCCCTCACAGCTCCACACTGCCAGGAGGGAGCGTTCCCCCTTGCCCGATGACAAGGTAAGATCTGTGTGCTGATGATGATAAATGTTCCTTAAGGAAAGAGCATCACATAAAAAGAGTCCATGTGTGTTGTAGGTACACAGCTTGCAAAATGTGGAAGATCAGCAGATAGTGATGTTAACTGATATTTATGTCTGGCTGTCTGGGCTGTTTAGCCTCTATGGAGCAGTCTGACATTAGATAAATACACAGTCTTGTTTTCAAAGAAGGTCTTAACAACAAAATTATTATATACACTGTATATAATTCAGACTTGTTTGATTCTTCCTAGTCCTCAAGAAACATGTCGCCAACCCCGTCTGGTGAGGTGAGCATATCATTTTGTCAAATTCACTGTCCACTGTTTGGGGTGTAAATGCAGCATATCATTATTTTTGTTAATCGCAGCAGTTTGTGTAATGACCCTGGTGTGTGTGTGTGTGTGTGTGTGTGTGTGTGTGTGTGTCAGGGCTCTTACGACAGGAGGGAACGTATCCTCCAAAGGTCCACCAGTCAGGGCTCCATAGGATCACCAGTTTATAATCGCCATGGTTACACCCCCACCTTATCACGGTCGCCACAGCATTTTCACAGGCCAGGTGAGTATGTGTGTACGTGTGTGGCACATGTGTATTGTTACATTGTTTAACATAAAATCAGTTGTTTTTTATAAGGGGGGTCGACGAGATCTTTACTAGTCAGGTTGATGGCAGTTGTTCAAACACTGACTCTCCCTTAAGGTTCTCACTCCTTCTGATCTAGTTACTACTTTAAAGGCGAACTTCACCAAAATTGACGTTGCGTTGTTATGTTATTGATTTTTGCTTTCACATGATGGGCAATCCATCCTTTTGCAGAATAACAACCTTAGAGTCAATTTTGCACCTTTAACAACACAATTTCGTCTGAGTTTGCTATTCTTTCCATTAAACCGTTTGATTTTAAAGTGACAGTTCCCCCCAAAATCCAAACTACACTTTCCCTCTTACTTGTACTGCTATTCATCAATCTAGGAAGAAACGTACGTCTACTCATGGATGAGAGGCTCCCCTGAGCTCAGCCGAGGAGGACGCCATTGATGTTTACACGATCACGAGCCTCTCGTCCATGAGTAGATGCATGCTTACTTCTGCGCAGTAATACGGAAAGATTACTGGAAGATTTCTGGAAAGAGACATTGCTGTTGAGTTTTCCAAATGTATTTTATTTTGGTATTTAAAGTCCCACAAGCCGAGTGCCATCTAGTTCCATTATATTCAAGAGAAGGCAGAAATCTCTAGGGCCGACATCTCCAACACCTCACACCAAAACAATCTAGATTGATGAGTAGCCTTATAGGTAAGAGGAAAAATATGCACTTTTGCTTTAGTGGTGAACTGTCGCTTTAAAGTGTAATACTCTTTCTTGTTTATTACTGTTCATCGTGAATACTCTTTACCTCTCCCTTTGGGTGACTTTTATTTCCTCTTTTCGACATTTGATTCCTGTATATCTTCCTTTTTTCTTTTGTCCCTCACCTTCTCACCTTCTATCTCCTCCCCACACCGTCCACCTCTGCTGCCTGGTTTGCTCCTGGGGTTTTTGTCCCCTGTCTCACGCCCTCCCTCCCTGCAGAGGCTCTGACAGGCATGCAGAAGCTCTGCTCCTCCTTGTGCAGTAACAGTGTGGGCTCCAGAAATAGTGACTCCCGCCCCACCTCCCCTTTCAGACACCACTTCCTCCCCCATAGTCAAGGTAAGGGCCCCACTCCACTCCTGTCCTCTGCCCACCCAAGGCAACACATCATCTCCATCGTCACCTGGGACGCCACCTCCCCGTCAATGCCTCATCTGTCATTCTGGATCCATCACCATTTCTCATTAGACTATCGCTGCCATCCTGAATGGTCAAACCCATGCAGCCAAGGCACTGATTTGTCATCAACTTGCATGCACTTCTTCTTCACCTTTGACTATCACACCCTCTGCCAAAGTAGCTGACAGGCTCTTTGTGTTTGTGTTTTGCAGCTTTGCATGCACTTGAGAGATACTGCTAATCCAAATCCAATATCCAAACTGACAGTTCCCCCAAATGTTAGATGATGGATGACTTTTTCTTGCCTTGTCAGAATGAGTCTCCAGACTCCAGTAAACTGTAAAACTGAGAAAAAAAATAAAGGTTTTGTAGTATAAGTTTGCCATTGCATGCTGGGGAGTCATTAACGTCTTAACCGTGAACACATATTGAGCCTTGAATTGAGCCTTCATATTATGCTGCAAACTAACAGACACTATAGTTCATGACTCATAGCACATTTCTCGCTATTTTAAACTCTGCCAGTTTGCTCCGCTTTTGTACTTTCCTTCATCATGCACACAGCATACAGCTCCATTAACGGCATTTATCAAAAGCTACCAGAAGTGACTTCAGCTGGCCCCGTTGGTCCCTGTGTGTTGCACCGTTCAGACTGTGGTTCCCCTTTAGTATCCCTGCTTATGTTCTGTTCTTGGTTCTTCTCACTGGAGGCACTGACCCCCCGAGTGGCCGGAGTTCCCCCCTCCCGCTTAGGCCCGACAGCCGGCCGGTCACCCCGCCTCTCTCTCTGACCCCTAAACATTTCCACCTCCCAGGTAGGAGCTGGAGCGCACCCTGTCACTGCTTGTCCCTACTTTCTATCTATCTGTCTGTCTGTCTGTCTGTCTGTCTTCTGTCTGTCTGTCTGTCTGTCTGTCTGTCTGTCTGTCTGCCTGCCTGCCTGCCTGCCTATCTAGCTATCTATCTATCTATCTATCTATCTATCTATCTATCTATCTATCTATCT
>CALSBV010010813.1:16028284-16045845 GCA_943590825.1 Bovichtus diacanthus
TCTATCTATCTATCTATCTATCTATCTATCTATCTATCTATCTATCTTCTATCTATCTATCTATCTATCTATCTATCTATCTCTGTCATTTTACTCCATTTGGGATCAGCATTTGCTTTTTCCTCTCTTCTTTCTCAACTATGTAGCAGCTGTACTAGGTATCACAGGAAAAACGGCGAAATTCAGTGTAATCCCTATGCAGCGTCATTGCTTGTTATTACAATAGATTTTTAGTTTGTATAACAGAGACGCTGTATACTCCGTAAAATGATTTCTCTGTCTGTATTTGAATGTTTTCAGATCAGGGGAGCAACATCTACAGAAAACCACCCATCTACAAACAGCACGGTACCTTTCCTCCTATAGTATAGCCTGTCTTACTGTAAAAAGAGAAGGGAAAAATGTCGGCCTACAAATTCATAGAGTAATACTTCTATCTACTGTAATTATGTTATTGAGCTGGACTCTTTACTGAAAATTCTTTTGTTAATCAACGGAAACTGTGTTTTCATCTAACCATGTACTCACCCCCAGTGTCAGTGTATGAGCACTGTTTGAAGTCTGTCTCCAATCCTCTTCTGTCTGACCTGTAGCTTGTTTCACACATTGCACTTTGTCTCTTAACAAGTCACAGTAGTCATTTTCTTGAAGCGAGACTATGTAACTTTTGCTGAGTTGTGACAATTACAGGATAATGACACTTAATTTGCAACCTGACCAAGAGAGAGAGAGAGAGAGAGAGGAATTACACCACAACCCTTTTCTATCTGTGGCAGGCTATAATGTAATGTAACAGTAGCACAAGTAGAAAAGAGTGATAAAGTCAACTACCTGACTATAATGTCATTGACACTGTAATATCTAACTGATGTTTGCTAAAGTTTGCTAACATTAGCCACCTACCATAGACTGTATAAGAAGGGGACATAGCCACAGTGACGTCACACATTCGTTTGTGGTCTACCGTTTTTCTAATTTGGGGGGCGAGAAGCGACCATATTTGACAGCGAGGGTTCAGCTGTGGAGGAGCGAGGCCTGGTGGGGCCAGGTACCAGCTAACGCTAGCACTAGCTTGCTAGCTTGGTTTGCAAGGTCCTTAATTCACGTTAACTGTGATATTAATTTGGATGCAAAATTTTGGCTTCCGAAAAACATGCCTAAAACAGAATGTACTTACCGGAAAAACAGTCGACTCCTTAGAGTTTCTTTTAATACAACCGTAGACATTTTTAGGTGACCAAAATGTTCCAATTAACTTTTATGAACTAAAACACACAGAGAATGGGCTAAAGTTCTAAGACGAGGCCATGGAAAACACCCAAAAACCAATTCACGGCTATTTAAATGTACACAGTTGCTACATTCACATTGCTACACCTCTGTCCTAATTGAGAGGTCGTCGTGGTAGCAACTTTAGAGTCTATTTTACTCTCAATTGGGACCATAATTTACATAATGAACATCATGCTTTACTGAAGAAGACTTGAAACTAGTGATTGAGACTATCAACTCATTAGGAAAATGTTCTATTAGGGTAATAAATCAATAAATTATTACTAATAAATAATTTTTTTACATGTTACATAGTGTGGCTTCAAAATTAATCTGAAAAGATATTTTAATTGCCCAAGCAAATCTCAGTTGTGTAAATGCACGCCAGCTGGTTTTGAGACTTTTCTTCAATTAAGTGATGTTTCACAGAACAGGTGTAATATTGGTTGCACCATATGTCACTGCAATAATCCTTGAAACATCCTCAAAACCACACGGACTCTTATCCACTGGCAGTTGCTCAACACTGATTTCGGAAGATTAAATATAAGGCTCTATCCACTATTCAGTGACTTGTTAGGAAAGACGGGGTTTTTTTGCATTGTAGACAGTATATATTTTAAACCTGGACGACCCAGAATAATGAATCCTTGCTCCTCGATCGATGATCAGATGGTGCTAAAATGTTTACCTGTGGTTGAGACTGTGACCCAGACACTGATAGATCAGTTCCCATGGTTACCAACCTAGATACAGATGCCATAGCACGTCAAAGCAAGTCTGCTGATGAGATCATCAGATCCGCCACCTTCCCCGCTGCCCATGCTCCCTCTCTGGATGACAGCTCACGGAGTGAGGGCGACCATTGGCCCTGCTCTCTCGCTGTATTAGGTACAGTAGGCTCCTGATGGGCATGCTTGCACTGCTACCTTCTAGCGGTGCAATAGACACCTCACCACAACCTAACTCTTCTGTTTCTCCCTCTCAGCTGCCCCAAAAGCTTAACTGCATCCCTGCTTCACTCCGAGCTTACGCTTTTATTCCGGCGTTACAGTATTTGCCTTTAAGTTTTGCTCTCCCAAAGCAGACGCGTTGTTTGATTTCTGTTGCAGCCATATTATTTTCTGCTTGAGGTAGCATCAGTTGCGCCATTTTACGTTCACTCACTGCACATGGTGGGTGCACTAGCTATACACAATAGTGCCACAAATGACTTGGACAGAGATAACTGAGACTGACTTCAAACTTGACTTTTGTCTGTCTGTCGTACATTGTGCTGTTCCGTCTGTAAAATCTTGACATGAGAGATGAAGTGTAAACATCACGTCATGTCAGTGTAGCCAAATATTCCAATAAGTCCCTCTGTTTGTCTGTCTCGTCAACTCTGTCTCACATTTGTGTTCTTCCGTCCACCTATTACTCATCTACTGTGTGTATTCCTCACTGCTCTACAGCCAAATGAAGCAGCCACATCTTTCTGTCTTTCTCTAAATTTGAACTGTGGATGAAGCATTTCATCTGGTTGTACTATACATATAAGTACATGTGAAGCATGGTTTGTGTGTCTTTATGTGTGAGTATATATATACATATATGTGTGTGTTTTATATAACTTGTTGGGCTCTTGTTTGGCACCCGTAGGTTCAGAAGGGGGGGGGAGACGATCCAGAGAAGAGGAGGAGGAAGAGACCTTGAAAAAAAAGCAGCTCCACGAAGAACATCTCAGCAAGGTCAGTGAGATAACCTTGAATCTTCAACTTAAAGGTAACTTTTCCACATTAAAATGTCTAAAAACGACTAGACCTATAAAATTAATTTAGTTTAGTTGAGTACTTATGTTTATCACAATGTTCGAACCTAGAGAAATCTGTAATTCTAATCAAGCGGTCCGTTTCATTCCATCTGATGTATCCCCTCTGCGCATCTGTCAGCATTGTTGTTGTCTGCCAGATGCTGTCATAAATTGACTTTCTATCTAGTTTTAAGCCACATTTTTACAATATACTTTTTTCGATCAAGGTGGTTTTTAGCTATATCTTTCTACTGGATGAAGGATTTTAGTCATCGGACGTCCCTTTGCTCGCTGAGTAGCGTCGGAGAAACACTGATTTCTTTACATGAAACGATTATTGTTCAGTGTTTTTACCGGTTTTCACCTGCTCCGTTTGTTTTGGAGAGAAGGAGAACTCTGCGGATAATTTGGCTCACGTTAAAAACCTCCTGTCATAAAGACTGAAGGAATCCTAAGGGAGAAGCTGACAGCAATTACAGCAATGGTGGTGAATACAATAACCTATGATCCCACGCTGCTTCACAACGTCACCAAACTCCGTCTTTTGTTATTGTTTTAATTGAGAGAAAATTGAGAATAAAAATGACATATTGTGCATTTTTCATCTGTATCTTTGACTGCTACGTGCCTGAGGTGAAAGTCATACATGCATGCTTTGTATCCTTTAATGTCATAGGTTGATCTTTATCTGTGGATATACTGTCAATTATTTGAATGTGTGTGTGTGTGTGTGTGTGTGTGTGTGTGTGTGTGTTTAGATTCAGTCTGGTTTGGGAAAGCTCATTCTGAAGGAGGAGATGGAAAAAGAGCAGATCAGGGAGCGTCATGCACGTAGCCTCTCTGCTCAGCGCTACGACCCCAAACAGACCAACTGTGACGCAGGTACAGAGCAGCTTCATCAGCTAATATGCTCTTGAGTTGTCAGCAATGTACTGTAACACAAGGTCTGGGCTATATAACACTTGTAGATCGTTGCATTTGTGTTACTGTGACATGTCTGGATTATGAAATTGCTTCAATTTGTGAGTTTAAAACTCTCTGTTAATGTTCCTCATTTTGGTCAACATCTTTTTAACTTTGTATAAACGTTGTTTATATTTCAGAACCAACTTCTCCAACCAAAACTAACTCTCTGCCTGGCTATGGAAGGAATGGGCTGCATCGGGTGAGAACTCACTCATACTAACAAGTTCGCTGTTGATTATGTAACACAGACAGTTAAATCTACGGAAGCCCATGTGAGAAAAAAACGTTCTCTCCCCTTGTTTATGACTTAAGAACGATGAAAAAAGGTGTTTGTCAAGACAATCTTTCGAAATTTCTCAATTCTTTTCATCTGTGAAACAGGTGGGAAAAAAAGTTTTGCCAGTTGAAAATAAATGCTTTTAGTCTCTTGTGGCCGACCACAAGCACTTACTGTAGAAAAATGACAATGAATTCCTGACAAAGAAAGGTCACCTGCCTCTTCTTAAGTCATAAACACAGAAAACTATTTAGATCAGACTTAGAAAATGGATCTCCAGCATTTTTGTTTTCTCACTAGCCTTTCGAGGCTTCCGTAAAATGCAGAAAACTGACAAGCAGAAAAAAGTTTAATGACCGTGAAGCAGAAATTGCATGTTAAATGCATTATATTTTATCACTAATGCCAAACACACCAATTACGAACATGTTCTATACATAATAGTTATAATTAAATCCTATTCTGGTTCTAAATAAGCGACAAAACACCCATATGTTGATGTTGATGTACTGTTGTCTGTGTTCCTGTAGCCCCAGTCAACAGACTTCACCCAGTACAACAGCTATAGTGACATGTGTGGAGGAGGCAGAGGTAAGAGCTGCTACCAGTGTGTGGCCACCAAGCAAACCTCTTGCCAATGTCACCAGAGCTATTCAGCATCAATTTTCAGAAATGGCTTGCTACGTGTATATTAATGGGACATGCATTTTGAAATATTTGCATAATGATTCACACAATGTGTCATCAGGGACAACAGTGTTGTAGAAAGTAGCCTGGCAGGGGATTTGACAGCAAAACCATTAACTGTGAGTCTCATTTTCTGTCCCATGTTGTCCTGCAGAGTTTCAGGTATGTCTCTCATCTGCTTTTTCACATGGCATGCTTCCTCACCTTGCATCATATAATTGCTTGCTCATGGGTCGCAAGAGGCACCTTGCCCTGAATGCACACCGCCCACTCCTGCTACATGCTTGCATCACTGTTGGATTTAATGTCAACTACAGGGCATGCAGTGCAGTGATTTCAAATGCTCAAACATGCACTGCCCAGTAGCTGAGCCGGTGTACTGTAAATGCAATGTGCAATCATCGCCTCATGTCTTGTTTTGTGTGCTGTTTACCAATGTTATGACTCAAGCTAAATGTCACATTTTAAATATATGGTTTTAAAATTCACCATAGAGAAAAAAAAACAAAAAAAAAACTACAGAGACATTCAGAAAACATGTAAAAACAACTGCCCATCTCGAATACTAATTAAGATACTGAAAAGTATCCAAGCTACTTGCTCCATCCAGTGACAACTGTGCCCACAGCCATTAGTGGACATGTTCATGCCATTAACCCTTCAGTCCCCTTCCACTATATTACATTTGTGTATGTTCTATTCTTTAGCACATTAAGGATGGCCGTGCAGCACTTGCAAGGATGGACAGGGGAGTATCTATGCCTAATATGTTGGAACCAAAAGCAAGTATCTTCTTCTTTTTGCACTGATGACAGTCTACACTGAACTATGTTACAACATTCATACATTGTTCACTTATTTAAAGGGATAGTTTGGATTGTTTGTAGTGGGGTTGTATGAGGTACTTAATGTACTTAGTACAGTACTGTAGTACTGTATTTCCTACAGTAGATGGTCGTCGGCACGCCCCCAGTTTGGATAAGCAGGCAGGGTTACCAAACGGAAGCTAAGCAATGTACTGACGGGGGCAGCAGCAACATTTACTTTCGCCACCTAAAAAATCAATATCAGTTTATGTGTACACTATACTTAATATTTTCATCACTTTATTTTCCTGTCAGAGAGCTCTTTCTGCCTGGGAACTGAAGCAGTTATATGAAGCTCTCGCCAAAAACACCAGACTTCATTAAAAAAAACAAAAAAAAAATAGTCTGTTTTACCTTGGTAGACCGGCAACTTCCGTGTTCTTTAAAGTGAAATTACTGTTTTTGTCAATAGAATCCGGTGGCTTTGAAGAGAGCATAAATAACGGCTTTAGTTCCCTATCAGAAAGGGCTGTCTGATGGCACGGTAAAGCGGGGAAAATATTCTAAATATAGCTTACATTTAAACTTTTTGGTGGACCTTTTTTTAGGTGGCTCAAATACGTTTTGCTGCTGGCTCCGTCCGCAGCAGTGCATTACTTAGCTCCCGCGCTGGGACTCCTGTCTGTTTCTCCAAACTTTGGGCGTGCCGAGCGCCATGTACTGTGGGTAATACACTAAATATGGATAAGTACAACCCCACTTCAAAACATCCAAACTATCCCTTTGGGTGCATTTTAACTTGTAGACAAGGACACATTTTGCAACTAATTCAGAGAGAGAAGAGAAAAAAAAGAAGAGACAAGCCCATTGGCCTCGCAGTGCGGGGACATTGGTGGAAGAAATAGGGAACTAAAAGAGATTTTTACTGGAGGTGAAAGACTTGTGATTTAGCATGCTGCTTCAGGAGCTGCCGAGTCACGCTTAGCATGCTGGCTTCTCCATGCTCATCTGCACATAGCTTCCACTTAAAGTGGCTGGATACTGTATGCAGCATACAGTGGAGAATCCAATGCCCAGATTGTCATCCACACAACTCATATCACTATATACTGCATAGTATATAAGAGACTGTACGTTACTGTGTGGATATGAGTTGGTCAGAGGCCTCAAACAACTTCTAGTTGCTTATTATTGAGCATTTCAGCAAAATAAACAACTATCGTTTGCCACTTTCTTCTTGCACAGAGGGGATTAGATATTTAGAAAAGTAGAAGCACCTCAGTTTTCCAGGACAATCATGTGGATTTACTTGGCCTACATTACAGGTGTTTTTGTTTTTTTTTAGTTTGCATTAAATTACTCTAAAAATGCAGCCCGTTACATAACTCTGTTTTGATGTTTTTTGCCCTTACCTAATCTATTGCACGTTTCTACACTGAAACAAAGTGTGCACACCATAGCACCCTGCATTTCCCCCAAACAACCTAAAAAAAACCCAGCTCTCACTCCCAGTCAGCCTCCTGTCACATACCTGTTCTCCCACCCATCGTTCCCTCCGTCACAGTCAGAACTACAAAAATATCCAAATTTTTAAAGTTTTGTTTCATTAAAATGGTTTGTGAAGCTTAACTCTAGCTTGTAGGTTTGACCTGTTCACTGACGAGTGTCTCCTTCTGAAGGTGTATCCCTATGAAATGCTCATGATAACCAGTAGAGGGAGAGCTAAACTGCCCAGGGATGTGGACAGAACCAGACTGGAGGTATCAGATTTCCACCTGACTGTCCGCAATTGATACTGGATTTCTCTACTTTGTGTAAATAACAATGTTACACAAATACAATTTGTAGCAAGGAATGTGCAGTATCCATTGCTTCTTGTCATTTTTGCAGTGGACCCTTTTTTGTGGCTTTGGTGCTAACCACGAACACCCCCCTCCACCTCCCCTCCTTCCTTCCCTCCCCACCCTCCCCTCCTTTGTTTTTCTCCACCTTTGTTCTCAATTCTAGCGCCACTTAGCACCCGAAACGTTCTTTGACATCTTTGGAATGGAGATCCAGGAGTTTGACAGGCTTCCCCTGTGGAAACGCAACGACATGAAAAAGAAGGCCAAGCTCTTCTAGCACTCAGAGCAGCATGCACATACTGTACATTCATCCAGATAGCACACGAAAAACTGTAATCTAGATGTAGGTTTTTGGTTTATTTCCTTTTCTTCTGGATTTTTTTGTTTTTATCCTGGCATAGATCAAGGAAGCCACAAAATGGACTATTTTTGTTTTTGCTCTGATGCTTCCTGAGACTGTGAGCTGAATGATTTGTCCAGTTAGACTTGCACAGGAAACAAGGAATGGGAATCTCTTCCATCTTCAAAAATGACAAAGAATGAGAATGAATGATAAATAGGGTCATGTTATTTGGTTTGACTGCGCTTGTTTTACTTCTTGCTTTGCTTCGAGTGGAACTGCTTTCCTTTCTTTCTTGCTTGTTTCTTCCTACTATTTGTTGCTGTTGATTCCTGTGGAACTTTGTAAGTACAGTAGAACCTCATGGCGCCATTACGAAATGTCCATGCTCGTAGCTTGAACATGTGTCAGCTTTCCTTTGCTTGGGCTGAAACAGTTTTAGTCCAAAGTTTGCAAGAATCGGCTCAGTGAGTCTTTGAATAAAAAAAAGAATAAAAAAAAAAAAGCCACTGGGAAAGCAGTCAGCTGACCCATCAACTGTCTTACCAGATCTCCATGGAAACTAATCATCCGCGCACCGACACATCGCCAGTCCCCTCCCCTGGCTACTGTACACGCCAAACTTTCATCTGACCCTGACAAAAAGAAAATGTCTCTCTTCTCAGGCTCTCATAAACACGGCCAGACACTTTCCCTTTACATGTATTGGAAGTACAAATCTTAATATATTTTAGTGCCGTATCCAACATACAGTAACCAACAAATAGATTTAAAAAAACAAAACAAAAAAAAACACCTAACGTAAGAAGCAACTGTATTTGAAAGTACTGTTTTATAAATGAAAAACCCACACTGCCATTTGTTGTATTGAAATCTAAGCCAATAAAGCTTTAAATCACCATGAACCATATGATCCTCAGCTATACCAAAGGTACCCGCCGCCTCTTTTCTGTTCTCTGTTTTCTTCTTTGCATTTCACCAATAAACACACCACTTCTGTGATGCTACACAGGGTGAGAGGTAGTCTGAGGACTGGTGGATTTTCTAGGGACCAGTCAGACGGTGGAGCCTGTTTACTTTCTACACAAACTCTGATTAGTTGGGGCCCCTGCGAGGAAACAATCTTTACTACATGAGCTTGGCCTTTTACTCTGATACAAATATTTACAGTGTAAAAAAAGCACCTCAGTTTTCTGTTGGGACAAATATTCCTCTGATGTCAATACACAGACAAGTGAATATCAACCACCAAGGAAAGATGTAGTCATTGTTCTCGTAGCATTGGCAAAATTGAAACTTCATTACAATTTGTGTCCTGAAAGCCTTTTTGCACCTCATCATGTACTGCATATATAACGGAACATTTTCCAAAGCATACCACAATAGTACAATATCTAAATCCTGCTTGAGAAGCAATGCATCACTGTGAACATTAAATATAATTCTGTTTTGTTAGTTAGCTTTTGTGTTTTTATACAGTTGCAAACTGATTGAACCCCTCTAGATGCGTTCATGTGAAGACAGCTGCATCAACCTCAAGAAGCTACCAAATTCATTTGATCCTGTTTATGTTATCCATGTTTTCCTATTGTTTGTCCTCTGGGTTTGTGTTTCCAACAACATGGCAACTCAGTGTATTTATGAAAGCAGTGCTGTAAAGCAGTCTTATTAAATATCAGATGTCAGAGCTTCACGACTGAACATCCCGTAAAACACTACCCCGAAGACTTTCAATACAATTCTTGATATTGACTTAATTATCCCACAATGATGATATAACAGAAAAAATAAAGAGAACCAATTTTCTTATCTTAAGCATGTTTAAAGACTCTGCGATTTAGATTTTCATACTGAAATGAACTGAATAGTGGCTTCCTGGATGGCTGGAGAAACATTATTAAAGATCCCCTCTGGACTCATTTAAATACATCTCTGCTTGGAATACTAGTCTGATAATTATGTTCCCCCCCCCACAAAAAACATTTTTATTTTATTTTTTAAATTGCTTCTACTCATTCTACCTCACTGAAAAATCCAGAATGCATGAATATATGCAAGTATTGTTCACTTCAAAAGTTAACTAGACAGAAGATGTCTCCTTCTTCACTGAAAAGTCCTTTCTCAGCGTTTGTGTGCTGGAGGTTTCAAGTTGTCACATCACACTCGTGTAGGCTGCATACTAACCACGATTGGCTTTCAAACTAGTTGTAATGTCACAAATTCCCCACTCGTACATAAGCATCTGAACTGAGATTTAAGTTGAGCACAGAGACACTTTCCTCCTTCAGCAGATTAGTCTCAAAACACTGTGCGCATTTACGTCATTCTGTACAGTGAGGGAACAATAAGCAAACATTTATTTTTAGATGGGGGGGGACTTAAACATTTAGAAAATCATGGTGTGCTTTGGAAAATGTCTAGGGTGGTGTAAAGCAATGTGTCGTAAAAAAAATTGCAAAAACGTGCTAGTATGGGGCTGAAACGTATTCTCCTTTGATATGAAATGCATCACTTGTGCAGTGACTGCTTGTGAGAGCTGCAGTGTGGCCTCATTCAGTCACAGGGGGAATTATTGGGACAAATGTGAGGGATTGTGGACACAACAATCATAGTTTTCCTCCTGGAGAACGCACCTCTGACAAACACTGACACCAAATATGGAAGACGGATCCAGGCCTCTGGGTTCACAACACTGCAGTGTGCCAGTCATAAAATATCAACGAGGAGATACAGTACATGGTCATGATTTCAGATGATTAGGAGGCAGCAACACAGCAAAGAAAAAAACGTCTCAAAATGCAGAAAATATGGTACTGTATGCTTTTTAACCCTTATGCCTTACTAGGGACATCTTTGGCTTTTTCATTTTTACCCTAGTTAATACATATGGCATAAGTTTGGCAAGGGTGTGAGCTTTATTTTTATTTTGGAAGTTTAAGCTAAGCTCCTATAAGATGTCTATAAAAACGTATGTAGCCAAAATACAGACACTTATACCAGGCTTTAAATCTAGAGCGCTGGCGTCACAATTGTAGGTTTTACTTTTTTCCACTAGATTGAGCCATGTTTGCCCTATGGAGCAAATACATGCTATTTGCTAGTTTACTGTACCAAAAAAAATGCATCCCTCTAGCATTAATTATACAAAAGTATTTCAATTTAAAAAAAAAAAAAAATGTTTTAATTAAAAAACAACAGTGGCATTATGTTAACAAACTGTCAGTTAAAGGGTTGACAGTCTGAAAATGAATTAATAGTTGGTAGCATATTAATATATAATATAATATATATATATATATATATATTTATCATTATTATTATTATTATCTTTTAAAAAAAAAAATTTCAATAAGGACTTGACTTGGGAACTGGAAGGTTGCTTGTTCAAGTCCCCAAACGGACCAAGCATGGATTGTGGACTGGTACTTTGAGAGATACCAGTTCACGTCCTGGGCACTGCCGAGGTGTCCTTGAGCAAGGCACTGGACCCCCACACTGCTCCTCGGGCGATGAAAATATAATAGCTGCCCACGGCTTCTAATACTTGGATGGGTTAAATGCAGAATCTAAATGTCACTGTGCTGGGCTGTGTGCATGTGTGTGACCATTAAAAGAGGATTCAATTTCCATTAATGGCAGCTTTTTTTTACATGGACATTTCTGTCATCCAAGGACATCAGAGCAACTTTTCACAAAAGCTTTGTTGCTGTCTCACAATAAACAGCTTGTGCAGCTGCACTTCACCACAAATAATCTGACTGGTGTTGAATTGAGTTGTGCTGAATATGTGTGCAACTCTTTCTACAGGAGACATTAGAAAAGCACCAAGAGTGTCTGAAGAGGCAAAGGGAAGCAGTGAAATACAGACTGAAAAAACTGGCAGCACGGCAATCAGAAATCACAGTAAGTTGTCTTCAGAGTTGGTTAAATATTTCTCTCTTTTTTCTCATTTTATTTAGCTGTGACTAGGCAGTATAATAAACCTATACATGCTTATGCCTGACTCAGAAAAAGTCCTCACTGATAAGGGAGAAAATCATACGCAAATATCAGGAGATCCAGGCCGCCTTGGACGAGGACCTGAGGATCACCCTGTCTCACCTGGAGATGGAGGAGCGGGCTGCTGTCTCTGCCCTGGATGGGCTGATGGAAAGGAACTGTTCTCTAATCCAGGAGATAGAGCAGGACCTGGCCAGGCTCACTGTGGCAATTATGGCCCAGACCGACACAGAGCCTGATACAATGGTGATTCAACTTAAAGTCCAGTGAACCAAATATGATTTGAAATGACTTATTTACCGTTTTAATTTAGAAGCCCTGAGAAGCAAGTGTGAGAGGAAAAATGCTGGTAATCCATTTTCTGTCTGATCTCAAATCTGACTTAAAAACAGGTGAAAAAAGGTTTTGCAAAAATAGTCTTTCTAAGTTACTTAAAGAAAAGTATTATCTGTGAAACAGGTGGAAACCTGTATTGGGTGTTGTGTACCTTGAGTTTAGAGAGTATGGAGAAATGAAAACTCAACAGGAAGGAAACATTAATTCTTTCAGTCCTATTCAGAACATGGAGCAGTGGTGCACTTCAGCCTCTTGTGGCTGAACTGAGTATTACAACACAAACACTTTTTTTCCTGTTTACACAAGATGAAAAACAAGTAAAATTTCCCTGGCAAAACTTTTTATTTCACCAGGCAAAACTGTTTTCCCATCTGTTTTAAAAATTAAAAACAGTGGAGAAAACTGTTTAGATCAGACTTAGGAAATGGATCACCAGAATTGTTTTCCCCTCTTGCCTCTCAGGGCTTCCGTACATTTGTGTATCAGAACCAAACATTTTTCTTTCACAGTTAATTTAATCTTGATTTTTCTGCTTTTCCTTAGTCTCTCTTTTCATACCCGAAGCAGCAGGACATGGAGACAGTGGACAGGTATGGAATCAAATCTAAATTAAAGATGAAAAAAAATGGAGCAGCAATTTCTCACTGTGGTCTGCCTCCTCCAGAGTGATGGATCTGCTTAGCAGGACAGACCCGAGCAGTGTGAGCCTGGACGAAGTTAAAGCTGACCAGATCCTCAGCCTCACCAACAACATGCTTCTGCTCATCAGCTCACAGACCCCTATAATCAGGAAACTCACCAAGAGTTGTCAGTTCACGTGTTCTTTCTACAGTGTTCATAACCACAACTTGACCCTTAACTTTCTGCATAAAAGTTGTTCAATATGTCTCTCCAGATTCCAGCGAGGTGCATCTGGATCCAGAGACAGCCCATCCAAAGCTGATCATCTCGCCCCAGGCTGACAGTGCCACCTACACAGACACCTGGCAGCACCTTCCGGACCTCCCTGGACGCTTTGACACCACCTTAAATGTCATCAGCGTGCAAGGATTCAACTTTGGTCGCCATTACTGGGAGATTGATGTGACTGGGAAGACATACTGGGAGCTGGGCGTCACATATCCAAGCATTCCCCGCAAGGGCATCACTGAGGACTGCTGGCTGGGCCGGGGCGGCGAGTCCTGGTGTGTGGAGTTCTTTGATGGGGAGTATACAGCCTGGCACGGAGGGGTGCCTCATCAGCTGCCTTTCACAAAACGCTTCTGTCGGATTGGAGTTTTGTGTAGTTTCCCTGCGGGATTAGTGACGTTTCTTGAGGCGGAGAACATGACGCCGCTGTTCTCCTTCTGTGCAGGAACCTTCTCAGACTGCCTCCACCTGGCCCTGTGTCCTGGTCATGACCACAATGGCAACAACACTAAGCCTATTGTGATCTGTAACGCTCCATCTCCTACCAATGATCTCTGATTCGTAGCTCCACTTAGAAGCTTTTAGTAAAACCTTGCCAAGGCACCACTTTCTAATAATGCAGCAATTATAAAGGTTCACAAGCGGAAAGTAATGGCTTTATTCATAATGAAACAAGATCTTTTCCCACTAAGGTAAATGGTCAAACAGTCCAGGGGTGTCTTCCAAATGAATTTGTTATATTCAGTTTACTAAAAGGACAAAGCAAATGTCCCGTTGGAGGAGGATAAATATAATCTATAACACATTACCAAATTATTTTTTAACCATTAATAAAGCCATTACTTTCAATAAACCATTTATAAAGGGTGCCTTATTAGAAAAGTGGCACCCGTACTATTACTGAACCGCTCCTCTTTGTAATAATGGGATGTATTTCAGGTGACAAAGAAGCATAATGTGGTAAAAATGTTTAGAAGGAAGATAGTTCCTTACAAGGAATCGTGTTAAAGGGAAACACTGCACATTGCTTTCAGTGCCTGTATATGTATTGAACTTTCAGATGAATGTGCAGAAATATATGAAGCGGTGTGGTCCATCTCTAAGGAAAAAGGATCATGAAAACATTTTGTCTTTATGACAAAATCTTGTTTAAAAAAAGTCATAAACTGTGATACAAAGGAGGTTCTTTGATTGAGCATACAATCATGTTGTAAGTATTTTACTTCACTCATTTTGTAAATGTATAAAGATCCAAAGTCTATATTCAAACAAACAATTGGCTTTGCAAATATGCTCTCTGAGCCTTTGTGTTGCATCTGAGTACACGCTAATCTTATTCAAATCAAAATGCGTTCTAATGAATTTCAATCTGAGAAAATGTGTCAAGGGTGTCAACAGTCATCTTGATTTTGCAGCATTTGTTCATCCATTTTTAAGCGTTCACTAACATGTTCTGCCTTTTGAATGGAAAAAAAGAAGTATCCATTAGCACAGTTAAAATCAATAAAAGTGACTCAGCCACAGGGGGGGCACACTACCCTAACCCCGAATCAAAGGTTAGTGAACTTACACAAATATTTAGAAAAGTGCGAGTAATCTGCCAGACAGTGCAGTGTCGTTTCACTCTCCTGGATGTTTTCTGATCCACTGCCATCATGAACCCGAAGTTCCTCTTCTTTTGCCTCTTCTTGGCGGTGCTCCTCATACCTGCTGAAGTATGTATTCACTGTATATGTTATACAGCAATTGTGTAGCAATAAGCAAATGTATTGACTGTTATTTACAATGGTGCAATGTTTGATGAGCCATTTTGCTCGGATTAAAATGCAGTAGAGCTTGTTGTCCGTTTCTGTTTCAAAAGATGAATTAACTACATTGTTTTGTCATGAATATCAACAAAGTTCTACTCAGCAATTGCACATTGTCTTTTATTATTATGACTCTTATGTGGCGCTGTGAAATTATCATTCAGCTGAAACGTAAAAAGCACAAACATCGACATCATGCCGATGAGCTTCGAAGGAATTCGCATCATAAACACGACAAAAAGAAAGGAAGATTTGAGGACATAATTAACGGTAAGTGCTTCTTTTTATTCCTTTTCTAATATATATTGTATATAAAACAATCGGCTGACAAGCAGCCACCTAAAGCCTACAGGAGTCAAACTGTACAACACAGAACTGAATGGAAGGATTGATTTTTCTCTTTGTAGTGTGTTTGTGTTGTATTTTGTTGTTTTATATATGTCGTGTATGTAAGTGTACTATGGTTGTATTTGTAAATATATATGTATGAGTATAAATGCATAGGTGCATGTGTGTATATAGATAAATGTATAGAGTTTTTATATTATTTTATGATATACAATCAGGTATATATATATATATATATATATATATTTCTATTTTCTAGGATCTAATTTCTGCTTCTATTCAGTTGTTATCTGTGAGCATGAATGCTAATAAACTCAATATTTATCATTTAGTTGTATAGGGTAAGTGTGAAAGGAAAACAACAGTGTTTCAAATCTTCTAAAGTAAAATGATTGTTTTAGACTTGTTCTTTGCGATCCGGGAGGGAGCTAGTGATGGTGATGGTGATGGTGATGGTGATGGTGATGATGACGAAGAAGATGACCACAATAATCCAGACTGGCTTTTTGAAATTCAAGGGCCAGAAGGTGAGAGAGTTAACATTCAGGTATTCTTCCAAACTATTTATACCAATCTGTGTAAGGTCACATGTGTTCCTATAAAAGGCTACATCACATTCGAAAGGTCTGATTTAAAGACCTTTGGTCTTTAAAAAAGGTCTGATTTAATTTTTTCTCATTTCTCAGGCCATTGCGACCCAAACCCTTGCCTCAATGATGGAGTGTGTGAGGAGAAAGGGAAGAAGAAAAAGAATTTCAAATGCGATTGTCCCAAACCTTTCAGGGGAAAGAAATGCGAGAAAGGTTTGAAAAAAAAACTACTTTTACCATGCTGTTGTTGGACAGTATATAGGCACAATATATAATAATATATTGTGTTATCATCTCAGGACCAAAGTTTTGTAAAAGAGGGAAATGCGGACGTGGTGAATGTGTGCTGACTTCAACCGCCCCGTTCTATGAGTGCAAATGCAAGGAGCCCTTCCAGCCTCCACGCTGCCGACATTGTAAGAATTATTTCTTTGTCCAAACAAACAGAACATATATTTTACAGCAGTTTCTACAGATACTGAATAAAAAGCTTTCCCTGTTTTTCTCCAAAGTTTCACTGTGTAAGCCTAACCCATGCAGGAATGGCGGACAATGTGTCAAGGACGGTACTGACTTTGACTGCCAATGCCCTCTGGGGTACAGAGGACGTTTCTGCCATGTTGGTAAATACGACACTTGACATTATTCTTGTCTTTTTCCCAGACAAAAGTATGCATCCACATAACTCATATCCTGACAAAGTGAGGTATATTTCATAGGCCCAAATGACTGCTACGTGGATGACGGAGATTCATACCGTGGCAATGTGAGTGAGACAGATGACGGCCACGAATGCCTCTACTGGAACTCTCACTTCATCCTAGAGAAAGGAGCTGATCCCTTCAACAACTACGAGGACAAAGATGGACTTGGTCCTCACAACTTCTGCAGGTTGAGAGAAAACGTGTGTAAAAGTGTACTCAAATAGCAGAGGACGTCTACAAGAGGATGTTCACTCACACATTTTTCTATGACACAGAAACCCAGACGGAGACGACATGCCCTGGTGTTTCTACAGAAAAGGCCAAAGGTTGTTGTGGGACTTCTGTGATGTCACAGAGTGTCCCAGACCGACAGGTCAGCTTCAATCTTTTTCAATTTTCGTCAATTTTGAGAGTTTTGAGTCTATTTTGCTTCCATAACAGGTCTTCTTTCAGATTAGTGGATAGAAAACATTCAAAAATACTAATGTAGGTGTTTATCTTAATACACTTTGTCTATTCGCATAGATTTCTTCTAAATTCACCAAAAGTTAGCATTAGATAAGACTTAATTTGCATATATAAAGATTTAATTTCAGAAAACTTATGATGCAAAAAAATAATACTGTCTTAGTATAAGTAATCAACTGGGGAAGTTTCAAGGTAATATCTGTAGTGTCTCCTCTTTAGACAACTTTCAGATTATGAGTCAACAAAAATATTCGCTATCTTCTGTTATCTTACTGTGCATGTGTTTTCAGGTGTGGCGCCGACTGAAATTGTCTCTTCCATCACCGATCCCACTGCTCTCAAGCCCCAACCAACTGCACCTATAGCAACCTCCAAACCGACTGAGAAGCCCAGCCAGCCTCCACCATCTCCTACT
>CALSBV010010813.1:16045855-16071709 GCA_943590825.1 Bovichtus diacanthus
CCTCCAAACCGACTGAGAAGCCCAGCCAGCCTCCACCATCTCCTACTGCCTCCAAACCGACTGAGAAGCCCAGCCAGCCTCCACCATCTTCTCCTGCACCCACTGATTTTCTCATCTCCACTGCCCCTCCTGCACCAAAACAGTTCGCTGTCTGTGGGAAGCCTCAACCAAGAAAGTCCATTACCCGAATTTATGGGGGTCTGAAGGTCACTCCTGGGGCTGTACCCTGGCAGGTGTCCCTGCAAGTGAGACCGATGAACTCCAGCCAGCCATACAGACACATTTGTGGAGGAGTTCTCATCGAGAGCTGCTGGGTACTGACAGCTGGGCACTGCATGTAAGTGAAATGCTAATGACTACAAATCTGGAAAAAAACACAACACATTGTGCTGATTATTGAATAGCTTTCACATATGGCCTTAAAGGGACACTTCACCCCAAAATCAAAAATACATATTTTTCCTCTTACCTGTAGTGCTGTTTATCAATCTAGATTGTTTTGGTGTGAGTCGCCCAGTGTTGGAAATGTCTGCCTTCTCTTGAATATAATTGAACTAGATGGCACTCGGCTTGTGGGGCTCAAAGCGCCGATAAAATACATTAAAAAAAAACTCACCAGCGATGTCTCTTTCCAGAAATCATGACCCGGTTACTCAAGATAATCCACAGACCTTGTTGTGAGCAGTTTCATGTAGGAACTATTTTTTTTTCTATCATACCACAATGCAGAAGGATGCAGGCATCTCTATGGACAAGAGAGCCTCCTGAGCTCACCTGAGCTAGCTAATGTGGAGTACACCATTAATGTTTACATCTTGCGCCGTCACAAGCACAAGCTTCTCCTCCATGAGTAGATGCACACCTTCTTCTGCGCCGTGATGCAGTAGAAAGAAAAACAGTTCCTACATGAAACTTCTCACAACAAAGTCTGTAAATTATCTTTTTCATGATTTCTGGAAAGAGACGTTACTGGTGAGTTTTTCAAATGTTTTTTTTTTTTTGTAGTGCATTGAAAACCACAAGGGAAGTACAATCTAGTTATAGTTGTGAGTCATGTGTTGTTTGTGTTTGCACAGCGAACAAATGAAGGACATGCAGGTGGTTTTAGGAAGTCTGTCACTGGATACGGAGGAGCCCACAGAGCAAATTCTACAAGTTGAAAAGGCTATTCTACATGAGAACTACAGAGAGACTCCTTCAGCTGTTTACAATGACATAGGTAATCCATGTCTCTCTCTCTCTCTCTCTCTCTCTCTATCTCTCTCTCTCTTTTATTATAAAATAAGCACTGATATTACCAAGAGGATTAGAATTTAATACCTAAATTTAAAGATCTTTTTAAGCCTTGATCCTTTTTAGTTAACTAAGGACGGGATGTGAGTCAAATAGCACTATTTGTAATGGTATGATTGATGAGATGTACAATATTGATAGTCTATGAAGTAAACTCCAAATATGGTAAAAAGGTTAAGTACTTTGTTGTGACTTTTATCCGAACTGCATTTCCAAAGCCTTGTTGAAGCTGAAAGGCGCTGATGGAGTTTGTGCCAATGAGACTCAATTTGTGAAGACTGCCTGTCTGCCTGATGCCCAACTGCCTGATGGGATGGAGTGTAAAATTTCTGGCTGGGGTGCCACTGAGGACTGTAAGGCCATTTTTCGCATATTCAGATGCAAAATAAAAGTAATTTTCATTCAGATTGGTTTGTTTTAGAGGCACTTCAGGGTTGAATGTTGTTTGACCTGTAAACCTTCAATCTTTAGTCACATAAAATCACTGAAATTACATTTTTTCAGCCAAATATGGCTCCAACCACCTGCTGGATGCCAATGTACTGCTGATCAACCAGGAAAAGTGCTCTGAACGGCGTATTTATGGCGGAGCCCTGGATAATACTATGTTCTGTGCTGGCCACCTACTGGGAGGGGTGGATTCCTGCCAGGTTAGTAGAAGAAACTTCCATGCTATCATTCAAAATATCTGCATGAATAAGTTACCTGAGGTAAGCTCTTAAAATGTGTGCAGCAGTGTGTGCATGTGCTATCTGGTCAGCTGTGTGCTCGTGTTTCAGGGTGACTCTGGAGGACCACTAACTTGTGACCACAACACTACCAATGTTATTTATGGTCTGGTGAGTTGGGGAGACCAATGTGGAAGGAAGAACAAGCCTGGGGTCTACACACGAGTCACTCACTTCCTGGACTGGATCAAGTCAAAGACTCAAGCAGCATCTTCATAAGCAAACTCTTCATCAGCATCTTGCCAGTGTAGCCAATGACTTGGTTATAAATGGATAAGTCTTGTCTCATCATGATTTAGCTTTTGGGTTTTGTACTGTTGTATCTGGTATTTCGCTTTTTAGGTCTACAGCAATTTTATATTACAATGCTACTTGATTCAACCCTCCTAATAAATCAAGACAATGTGCATTGTCATTCCCTTTTAATGAGTTACATATGGTCTAGAACTGAAAGAAACTGAAATCTACTATTAAACTAAATGTCATATTTCCTTGGTTTTCCCCTGAAGCTTAAACTACATTTTATGAAATTACATTATAATTGTGCTAGAATGTGTTCTTTACAAATGTTTTAGCTGCCTGTCATCTGGGGTTTCATGGATATGCCTTTTAATAAACTAGAGCACAAAATGATGATTATGTTTCCCAAGGTTCTGTTAATGAGCCACAAAACATACTGGTATTGGGTATTTTTTGGGGTACTTTGTTTGCTGCAGGGCAGCAACTTTGTCGGGCCATTGACATGTGAGAATGAAGGCAGCATGTCCTCCATGGTCTGGTGAGCGGAGGGGACAGTTGTACAAAGAATGAGCCTGTGGTTTACGCACGGCCCATTTACTTCCTTAACTACATCAAGTCAACACAGCTGCTAATCTGACTGAATAGAAAGACTTTACCACAGAACAAGTGCTGTTTGAGGTTGCAGCTGATACCACTTAATGAAATATTTAGTGCTCATGAAACTGAAAAGGTAATATAGAAAGAACTATATTATGACTATAGACCATGGATTAGACAAAAAAGTTAAAATATCTTTTCTCAACTATATTTCTTACTTAACTACTTTTTTATAAAACATCAGCATTATAGGATCACAATAATGTAATATCAACACCATATTGCTGCTGGTTACAAGAAATGTATGTTCATCATCTGTATTAGATCTAGCAATAACTGTGTTATTAAATACAGCGGTCGATAAATTCCTGGATCTTAGTTTTAGTTTTACCTGGAAAAGATCCAGGCAGGGGAACTACAGCATGTTTGACATTTCCAGAGTCTTATTTAATCTGAGCAAAAAACGAATAAACATGGAACAATGTTCAATCAGTGAATCATTTAAGGGTGTCCTCCAAGTTCACTCTTTGCCCCCATTTGTGTTTACGTGCCAATCCCAGGGGTCCTTAATCCAAAACATGGTAAGTGGCTGCATGTTCAGTCCATTCACATCAATGCATGGGTTCAACATCGGGTACATAGCCTCTGTGCACTGCACACAGAAAGAGTGGAGCGGGGTCATTGCATCAGCATCGTAGAATGACAGCTCCCCCTTCTGGAGATCTGCCAGTATGCCCAGCTTTCGGACTCTCTTCCCCACTGACAGCTGCTTCTCCTGGGTATCATGGCATGCCAGGTACTTCCCATCTCCATGGTAGATGCACCAAGATGTGTTGTTCACGCCCAGGCTGGAGGAGCTCTGATTTTGAGAATCTTTTTTATCGACTGGCCCTGTGGTCAAACCCACTAGCCAATAAGGTTTCTCCTGGACGATGACCTCCCAGTAGTGCTGGCCAGTAGTAAAACTCTCCTGAGCCAGGACACTGTACTGGGAGTCATAAGGCTGAGGGCTCAGAGATTTACTGACAGGCTGCCTTCTCCAGTACACTTGTTTCCTGTCCTGGGATATTTCCAGTTTCGGATGGGCCGACTTGGAGTCCAGAGCAGGGGAACTTAGATCTGCAAATACAAATCTACACTCAGTACTCAACTACAGAGATAGCAGGGTTGATTTTAGATTGCATAATATAGGATTACTCACATGACCACATTCGTGGAAAGTGTTGGGACAGAGCCACTGAGAGGTCATCCACCAGACTCTCGACTGTCCTTAGCTTCTCAAGGTCACACAGATCTTTGTCTACTTCCTGGATTGGTGCTAAATCCAAAGGATCGCTACAAAAAAGAAAAAACCCATTAGAAGATAAAAATCATACCAAAAGAAGGCCGTTAGGAGAGAAAAAACAGAGTGAAGACATACTCACCAAAGATTATGTGCTGTGATTTGCTGTTGGAAATACACAGATCATGTATTAGTACATATTTTGCAATCTAATACTATTGTATTGCAATCGCAGAAAACATTTGAGTTGTTTTTGTACACAAGGATCTGGAAGGATTATGAGACACTGGGCCCCTGGGCAAAGACATGAAACCCCTCCAGACAGTAAGAACAAGAGCCACAGATTAAAAGAGATATCTTTTTGGTCATTTTGCATCTCTTCGTAGACATTTTAAGTCTCTTTGTGGTCTTTTTGTACCCCTTTTTGGTTGCTTTTTGCTTCTGTTTTTGGTGATTTTGCATCTCTTTGTTGCATTTTGTGTCTCTTTTTAGTCTTTCTTTGCGTCTCTTTTTGGTTGTTTTGCATCTCTTTGTTGCGTTTTGCGTCTCTTTGTAACTTCCCAACAGGAAATGCTATCAGTAACTTCCAACAGAGGCTCTGGCCACGGGACCTCATAAACGGTTGGTCCCCTGTGCCCAGTAGGCCCGTTCAGTGATCTGTCCATGTTTGTACGAGGCTTTCAAACGAACACAATAAACCACTGTCACAATATTAGGTAACCTACCTGTAGGAATCGCAGCTCATTTGTTTCTCGGAGGAGTGATTTGCTGGAGGCTCTGATGCTGTCTATCTCTTTGATCTGAGCCTCCATGATGCCTCTCTGGGCCTCCAGCCACTCTGTCATGTATGTCTCCTCTGCGTCTATAATCTGCATCATCAGACGCTCATCACCATCCAGCACAACACGGATCCTGCTGTACTTATCTGAGATTCTCTCTCTGAAATCTGCAGCGGACTTCTAGGAAATAGGAAGAAAAAAATAAAACATTATTTAAGAGTGGGTTCTGCAAATAAAACATTAGATGGTTAAAAATGGGGTATTTCACATTGCCTGTACCAGTGTTTGTGTATACAATGACTCCAAGTCCCTTATGGCATGTTCTGCTTCACTTCTCCTCTTCAACAGTTGGTTCATGGTGGTCTCTAATATGCTCTAAAGACAGAAATACAACAGGCCTATAGAACATAAATAACCTTAAATAAAGAAATAATTATGGCATTTACAAGGAAATAAAACACACTGGCCAAAAACAAAACACGACTAATATTCACCTTGAAGTCTGCGCAGGCTTCATGGAGTTGAAAGGCTTTGTGGTTCTTGTGCATGCCAACCAGGAGACACAGGCAGCACACAGGGACCCTCTCCTCCATACAGAAGAGCTTGAGCTCATCACGGTGCTCTCTGCACTTTAGAGACAGCGGATCCCCCGTCACCTCCACAACTGTGTGCTCCCTCAGAGCAGACCTCTGCTGGTGCAGCAGGGCGTGAGCCTGGCACAGTGAGGCGTCGCAGGTCAGACAGGTCTTTATGGCCACTGATGGCGTCTCTATGCAGTGGTCACAGTGGATAGTTGATTTGGTTGCCCTGTTTGGAGTTGGTGTCCGTAGCTCTGCTGTCGACGGCCTGTTAGTAGTGAAGTCCTTTACTTTGGTCTGAAGGCTGGTGCTGACCTCCAGAGTGAGGTCAGAGGGGAGGAATATCTGACACTCTGGACAGAAGAAAGGACCCTCATTAGACCCCTCTGTTGCCCAGACAGCCCGGATACAGGTGAGACAGAAGTCATGTCCGCATGGCAGCGTTACAGGATCTGTGAAGAAGTCCTGGCACACAGGACACTTTAAAGTTTCCTCAACAGTCCCCATACTGTAGCTCTGCTTGCACCTGTTACCACTTCTCAGTGTACACTGCTCCTGGCCTCTACGCTCATGAATGTTTCACAGGCCGCTTGTGGCATGCAGACGCCACTCACGTGCCTCAGTGTCAAATTACTAAAAATGAGATGATATCTTTAACTAGCTGATTCAAGCCATCAACGCTCAGGAGACCACACACAATTGAATGGCGGATTAAGGGAATTAAATTACCAATCTTTTGTTCTAAAAGCAGTACCATTTAAACATAATCAAATACAACTAATTCATTTTAGTATTACAATCAAATCTTGACTTTAGGTTCAGTAGTTTGACAAAATAATTCTCAAACTCAAGGTCCACTTTCTACCTTTTTCAGTGGCTTTCAAACACATCTCAAGGTCTTCATCAGCAAATGGCTTGACAATTTAATTGAACCTTGAGTTGAGATTATTTTGTACAAAATGTATTAATATTAAGTGATAGGTAAAGCAGTTATATAGTTGTACAGATTAACACTCCGCTTTATAATTTGTTATTAACATGTTCCCATTTTATAAACAAATATGTGTCGTTTCAGTTCATTTAATCAATTCGAGCTAATTGTTTTTTTTATAGGTGTCGGATTCATTTTTGCAATTGTGTTTAAGGTATAACTGTATCAATATTTTCATTGTAAAACTTGTATCTAATGTAAAATAACAATTAATCATTCATACATGTCTTTTATGATACGCTATATGCATTGTTTTACATTTCGATATTTACAATTATTGTTGCAATTAGTTTGTTTCCTCAACGTCAACAAAAGCTTCTTCTCAAATATGAACTGTCAGTGTTGTGTATTTTCACCCTCCTCCCTGTGCTTCTACTTCCCATAGCCACGTAAGAGTCCACCCATCAATGGAACTATTTCTGCGTACGTAACGCCTGGTTTGCGTAAGCCCCCTTTCTTTTTTTTAGCAGACGTAGCCTTATATCCTACGTACAGACCGTTCGAGCATACCTCGATTAAGGCACATCCCAACCAACGTGGGCTGTGGATGTGGCAGCAAGACACCGCCAGTCCGGCTGACTACGTGGCCCCTGTAGTGCCCTCATAAGTGTAGTTGTGGTTGGTTTTATAGATTCCCACATTGTCAGGTAAGGAGTCATTTATTCGGTCTATTTAGTCAAACATAGCCGCTGAGCTAGGCAGTGAGGTAGCTCATAATAGCTAATGCTAGCTAACGTCAGCTAGCCCCTGGTACGTTTTGACAGCAGAAACACTAGACACTCAACTACAATCTGTTAGCCTCCTTAACTAACCTGCACACTTCAGTGGCTTCATATATTGAAGAGTTGTTAATTGTGTGAACAGAACCTAGCCCCTGGATTATTTAGCTGTTAGCTAATGTCTAAAATAACAAATCCATACAATGATCATCATCACTTGGTCAGTGTACCAACACAATGCTGATAACCTCATGGCTGGCACATGATGCAAAGCTTTCCAGTGAGACTGAGATAATATTCAAAAGAACAATGTAAAACGATGTTGTTATTTTCAATCTCATCCATACAGCCTGCCTATCATATCCAAAAGCTTCTTATCTCAGATGAGGTCATTGCACGGTTACAGAAACCTGACATTGGTCTGTGTGTTCACAGCTGTCCTCAAGTGTAGGTGCCATGTTTGCCAGACTGGCCTTGTGCTCTCGCCTGCCATCCAGAATACGGCAGTCAAATGTCTATATAGCCTCCATCAGAGCCTATTCCCAGGCTAAATGTAAGTAACCAGCCAACTTGTATGTCATGCATGTTCTCACCATCTTTTTGATCTGCATGCTAAAATATGCTCTTTTGGTGCATGCTGATGTCTAATAAAACATGACTTTGTTATCCTCTGCAGTCCCCCGTCCCCATGGGGCGTCTTTTGTCCACCGCAGCGAGTTAAAGCAGGCCAAACGTATTGTAGTGAAGCTGGGGAGTGCTGTGGTGACACGCGACGAGTGCGGTCTGGCACTGGGACGTCTGGCCTCAATAGTAGAGCAGGTAATATTGTTGACGCAGACAACACAGGAACTCTTATGTTGGACTCAAAGAAGACTTGTAAACAAACTTGATTTAGGAGTGATCTTGGCTGTGGAAGAAGAATGTTATAGCCTTTGTGTGTCCCGTCAGGTGGCCGTGCTGCAGAATCAAGGCAGGGAGATGATGATTGTCACCAGTGGGGCTGTAGCGTTTGGGAAGCAGAGACTGAGACATGAGATCCTGCTGTCTCAGAGCGTCAGACAAGCCTTGCATTCTGGACAGAACCAACTCAAAGAAATGGTGAATATTAGTCTCGAACACTCTTTGAGAAATGCTAGATAAAATGGGTTACGTTTTATTCACAGTCCTTGTAACTTTAGGGAAATCTCTGTTTTTCAGACTGTTCCGGTTTTGGAGGCAAGAGCATGTGCGGCCGCTGGACAGAGTGGTCTGATGGCGTTGTATGAGGCTATGTTCACCCAGTACAGCACCTGCACTGCACAAGTGTGTACTTGACTTTTCTCACGGGAGTAAAACGCTTACAGACTCTCAAATTTGACCTAATTCTTTATATTTCTGTCCACTTCTGTAGATTCTGGTCACCAATCTGGATTTTCATGATGAGCAGAAGCGTCGCAACCTGAACAGCACGCTCCATGAACTGCTGCGGATGAACATAGTTCCTATCATCAACACCAACGATGCTGTCGTTCCTCCCCCTGTTCCCAACAGTGACCTGCAGGGGGTAAATGTGGGTACTGTTTGATGGGCATGCTAGGAATGCTGAATGTGGTCCAGAATTGTGATGGTGGATTGCTTAAATCATGTGTAAATGAAAGACGTATGTTTCGTTTCATTTACACTTCCGCCCTCACTAACAACAACAACATGGTTTTCATTTTAAAGGCTGCTTTAAATGTTGTCTACTAATTCAAAGTGTGGTCTTGTTTTCTGCCATTGTACTGTGCACAGACCTGCTTGTGTTATCTCCTTTTGGAAAGAGGTGAACATGGGTTGTTTGCTTTGCCACTGATTGGGACTGTGGAGGCTTTTGTTGCATGGTAGCAATTGATAAACTGTTATTCTGCAGTATAATGTGAGATACGGGGATTTTTCTTTTGGCTTAATGACTTTGCTGTTTGTATTTCAGGTAATAAGCATCAAAGATAATGACAGCTTGGCTGCACGGCTGGCTGTTGAAATGAAAGCAGACCTCCTCATTGCCCTGTCTGATGTTGAAGGTACAGAAATCACTCACTTGATGATTGATTATGATTTATTTTGCATGATTGCATAAACATTAGTTATATTTATGTGTTTGTAAGAGGTTTCCAAAGGTCTGCAACTAAGGCTTATTTTTTTATCGACAATTAATCGTTTAATTTACCTGTCAAAAGTTACTACAAAACCAAATTGATCTCTGCAAATATTTAAATTTTTTCTTATCAACCAAAAAAAATCCCCCAAAATGTTTAGTTTGCATTGATATGAACCAGAATAAATCTGTGTTGAGAAGCGGTAACAAACAATTGTTTAGTAATTGGACATGATAAAAATGACTTAAAGGGCTACTCTCCCTATTTTACACATGCAGTTCAGTTTACTCCTCATGAGGAGTATTACTCAGCCTGTGAAAACAGTTTTTATAATGTCTTCTGAGGCTCTGAAGGGACCTTTTGAGAGTTTAAAAAGAAAAAAGAAAGATATCAAGGTTTTCTCGACTTGCCCATTGGACTTCTTAACAGAAAGCCTGTGCTACAAACTGGAAGTGGGCATTTGGAAGGTAGAGGGGGGCTAATGAAAGATGCTACGTAGTTACTTTACCAGCGTATTCTTTCCCGTACTAGAGACTTAAAGTCCGAATATCTTCCCATCAGCTGCTCTTATTTTTTCTCTTGTGAGTCCCCAAACTTCACAGACGTGTAACTTTAAACAGTTAGTTAATTAGTTAGTTATCAGTTTATCATTTCAGCAATAGTATGCTGTCCCTGCATTGCTTTTTATTTATGAACATCTTACTTCTCATCTCAGTCATCTGTCAATAGAAACTTTCTGAATACTGTCTTGTCTCTTGGCCCAAATATATCAATATCAATGTGACTGCTTTGTTGTGTGAAGGATTACAAAAAAAATCTAATCTATTCTCCAGGCTTATACGACAGTCCTCCAGGAACAGATGATGCCAAACTCATTGATATATTCTATCCCGGAGACCAGCAGTCAATCACGTACGGCACTAAGTCCAGAGTCGGCATTGGCGGCATGGAAGCCAAGGTCAGCATGACGGTCGATATTTTATCTCAAAGTGTCAACAGGACTGAGTTGGTTGAATAATGAGAAAGTTGAAATGAACTCAATCGTGTTGTCTGAATCAGGTGAAAGCAGCCCTTTGGGCACTACAGGGTGGCACGTCTGTTGTCATTGCCAACGGCACACATCCCAAAGTCACGGGCCACGTCATCACAGATATCGTGGAAGGGAAGAAAGTGGGCACCTTCTTCTCCGAAGTGAAACCTGCAGGTACTGGGTAAAACCATCCGGAAAGAATATTTTACCCACTTGTTGTGTTTGTGATTTTTATATTTGATGCATGTGTTATTGACACCGCCAGGTCCAACTGTGGAGCAGCAGACAGAGATGGCCCGACATGCAGGCAGGTCTCTGGCCTCCCTGGATCCTGAAAAGGTGAGTTTTCTGCTCCCTCAGTGTGGTCTGGTTTTAAAAGGCTTTTGTATGGGAAGACCATTTTCTCATGGGGTCATTTTTTTAAATCGATTTTTATAATCATATAATTATTCACTGTCACAGTTGAATCACATTTATTGCTATTTATTTAGGACTGACTTATTAGGATTGTAGGTGAAGTCTCTTAAATACAGTATATTGACCTCATTATATCCTTCCTTAATTCATTTAAATGACACGATTACCATAGGAAGAGAGCACATCTTGGTTAGCACTCCGCAAACATAATAAATATTTTTTTTATTTTAAGTAAATCATTTTCACATCACGATGCAGGGGTCGCCATACGTATTAGTAGCTTTTAATTGATACTTGAAAAAAGCTCTTGATTGTGGTATTTGTTAATCATATCGATGTGTTTTTTGTTTTTTTTTCCAGAGAGGAGAGATCATCTGCTATCTTGCTGAGCTGCTTACAGAAAAGAAAGATGAGATTCTCAGTGCCAACAGGAGAGACATGGAGTTAGCGACAACATCAGGTACAGAGGCACGGAGAAGACACACTGACCACCTTAATCCACAGCTGCATGCAATCGTCTGCCTCAAATGCAATGAATCTATAGCATTTCCACTTCCTCTGGTGTGCATTGGCCATGGTGTCAGTAGGAGGCTTATGCATTCACGGTACTTGTAAGTTTCTAAGTTTGGCAGGAGTCATTGTGTGGCCTGTGTTGTAGGGCAGCGTAGCATAGTGAGTAAGGGGACTACTCTTTAACTGGAAGAGGCCTCTGCATGGATCTATAGAGTATTGCATTGTGAGTGATTTTATGCGTTGTATTTAATTTCCTCATAGGTCGTCTCTCCCAGCCTTTGATCGACCGCTTGAGTCTCTCGAGTTCTAAACTGAACAGCCTTGCCATCGGCCTCCGTCAGCTTGCTGTGTCCTCCAAGGACAGCGTGGGTCGGGTGCTGAGGAGGACCAGGGTGGCCAACAACCTTGAGCTGGAACAGATCACTGTCCCCATCGGTGTCCTGCTGGTCATATTCGAGTCACGTCCGGATTGTCTCCCACAGGTCAGTCAACCCCAAAGCTCAGCATATAGACCTAATCACGATTAGCTGCTGGACTGGGAGACTTTGAACGTCTTTGTCATTGAAAGTTAAATTCATATTTTCATGTTTTTGATATTGTGTTTCAGGTGTCGGCTCTGGCTATTGCCAGTGGAAATGCTTTGCTACTAAAGGGGGGTAAAGAAGCTTCCAACACCAATAGAATTCTACATCAGCTCACTCAGGAAGCACTTTCCATTCACGGAGTGGCAGATGCCATTCAACTGGTAAAACTGAAAGCATTGCATTATTGAAACACAGTGTGAGATTTTACATAATCACAATATTAACTTGGATGTTCTGTGACATTATAAAATGTATCTTGACACGTAGGTGAGCACACGTGAAGAAGTTGAGGATCTGTGCAGACTGGACAAGTTGATCGACCTGATCATTCCAAGGGGCTCGTCCCAGCTCGTCCGGAACATCCAAAGGGCAGCTAAGGGTATTCCTGTACTGGGTCACAGCGAGGGCGTCTGTCACGTCTACATAGACAATGATGCCAGCATAGACAAAGCTATTGAGATTGGTATGTGATTCCTGTGTGTGGCTACGAAGGTTGTAAAAATTATATTTTTCTGTTTGGTCACGGTGTTTTGAAAGTTGTAGAATTTTAGATTTTGCTGTTTTAGCAGTTGTAATTTAAATTATTTTACATGTTGCCCAGGAGATATTAATTTATGAGTACCAACTTATGTTTCATTCCAGTCAGGGACTCCAAATGTGACTACCCTGCGGCCTGCAATGCCATGGAGACCCTCCTTATACACAGGGATTTACTGCGAACTCCTATTTTTGACCAGATCATTGATATGCTGAGAACACAACATGTAAGAAACGTGCACAGACACTCAGGGATTTTTGACTTAAGTATTACACATGAAGCTCCAGAGACGGAAACTAACTTTCTGGAGAAAAGTGTTGGGCACTTAAGTCAGTACAATGATGTGTTTTTGTTTATTTTTGACTGAATTATTTCCTTGTTATGAATGATTGCTGTCTCTCAGGTGAAGATCCATGCAGGCCCCCGGTTTGCATCCTATTTAACTTTCAGCCCATCTGAAGTGAAGTCTCTGAGGACAGAGTATGGGGACCTGGAGTGCTGCATTGAGGTGGTAGACAGCATGCAGGAGGCCGTGGATCACATCCACAAATACGGCAGTTCCCACACTGATGTCATTGTTACTGAAAACGAAGAGACTGCTGAACAGTTTCTGCAGCAGGTGGACAGCGCCTGCGTGTTCTGGAACTCCAGCTCTCGCTTTGCCGATGGCTACCGTTTTGGCCTAGGTGTGTATATTATAAAGCATGGTTTTGTAAATGGATCTAACCTACCGCTGACTTGAAAATGGGGCCGAAGAGTTATTTCTATTGTACTTATTTTGCAGGAGCTGAGGTTGGTATCAGTACAGCACGGATACATGCCAGAGGTCCAGTGGGTTTGGAGGGGCTTCTGACCACCAAATGGGTCCTTCGAGGGGAAGGGCACACTGTGGCTGACTTCTCTGAGCAAGGCAGTATGAAATACCTTCATGAAAACATCCCTGTCCCCCAGGGGAACTTTAGTTAGGTGGTCAACCAAAGAGCCATCAACAGGAGTCAAGATAACTGATGTCTACGCAGAGTTTATTTAAAGGTTTGTGTCTGCCAGTAGCACTTCAACTTTTTAGCTGCTGCTTCATCACCTGTTTAAATCCACTATGCTGGTGCAGGAAACTTGCATGCAGAAGAGAGGCTACTTTTTACTGGACAACCTGTGCATTAACCTGTGAATCAGTTTTTTTTTAGATAAATACTTACTATATCTCCTGAGACATACTAAGAAGTGTTACATGATTGGTGAGAGGGAAATGTGTTCTGGTTTGAAAGAAAAAAAACAACAATTCCATTATGTATATGTGACAGATGAAACATAGTATGTACAGACACGGCCCTTTCCTCTGTTAGGTCATTTTTATAGTAGAAAATAAATCATTGGCCCAGCTGTGATTTTCTAACTTATTTTTCTACATAAAAACCCTTTTTTTTGTAATTTACATAAGTGTTGTTTGTGCAGGTTCTTGGTTCAGATTTATTTTGTTGCCTTTCCTCTTTGCACAGATGATTTAATAAATATGCTGTACAGTTCTTAACTCATGATTTTGCATTGTCTCTGTCACAAATGTAATACTGACAATTCTGCATAATTACCCTGGTTTACAAATGTATTTAGTGTATAGGCTTATTTATTACCCAATTTAATCAAGTTTACAGAGTTTTTTTTATATTTAGAAATTCTAACATTTGCAATTAAAATTTGCAAGGGAAACATACAATCGCTAGTTTCTGTACTGCACAATAATTCTAAACATGTAAACAATACAGCTCTTGGTGTTTTCTCCTTTAATTGATTCTAATCAAACCGCATCTCTACAACCCAAAGCTTTCGACATGTGTGGGCTTGATATTTTTATTTAAAAAAAAAGTGGTATTTTATGCATTTACTTGATAGTGATAGTAGAAATTTACAAAGCTCCCACTTGTCGTCAACGCAGCACTGACGTGTTGGGTGTGGGCGGGGTTTGACATCCGTACTTGCAGACAGTACACCGGGCGAACTCAGCTGTCATCTGACTTGATGTTAAAGATGGCAGGAAACAAGTCTTATACTATAGTTGAATACTTCGGCGGGGATAGCGGTTACCGGTGTGGTTACTGTAAAAATGATGAAGGAAACTTTTCTCATGGTAAGTGTCTAATCAAGTAGTTTACAGCCGGTATCACTGAACTGACTCATGCTAACGACCTAGCCCCGTCTACTTGCTGGTTTTGAGAAAATGCTAGCGAATGTTGCCACTGTAATCCTAAATGTCAGTACATTTGAGTAAGTTGCCATATGTCTGCTTACTTAAACTGCAAGACCAGTACATTACATTTAACAGAGTGCACACAAATTAGCGCTCACCTAACGTTACCTGGATAGTGTTGGGTTGTTAGCGTAAAAGCTAACTGAGTTTTTAGCCCTTAGCATCTTACAGCCCAACTATTCCTGGGAAACAAAACAAGACTGTCGTTTAATAAAATGAATTAGGACAATTAAGTAAGTTTGAGCTAGTTATTTGATTACTATTCAGCCAGACAACAATGTTTACTCGACTAACGCTGTACCATTAGCAGCTTCAGTGGACTTTCTACTAGCATCAAGCTAGCTAACGAACAGTATAGCTACAACTGTAAGCAGAGCAGGACAGGGAACCCAGGATGTTGCCCTCAAAAGGGAACGTGCAGCTGTCTCACTCTCATTTGGTCTGTCAGTGCTGTGACGCTGGAGTAGAGGCTTTTACGTATCAGGTAAAATGACTTGGGGAATTTGACGTTTAACGATGTGTGGAGTGCTGCAACAGCATACTCATGAGTCTACATTTTACACAGTGTATGGAGTAAACATGAGAGAGACAACATGCTGAAACTGAAGTGCATGGCATCTCAACAAGCTGCTGTCTTATTACTGTTACTGTGGCAACATCATCTGGGATAAAAGCCTAGTGGTACAATTAATGCCCCCCCCCCCCTATTGTGTAGTGAATGCTGGAGTGTTTTTATTCTTTGTTCAGTTTAAGGAGACTCCATTTAGCTGCAGTGGAAAATCATTTCTCCCAGACCCTGTTGTGATTGGGGGTCTGGGCTCACTTCCAAATGAACCCTGAAATGGTTTGTTTAAAGTGATGATGCAAATGGAAAAAAGGACACAAAGACGGCCAGTGAATCGAACATTCAATTATGCCAGTCTGCCTCCACTTTTAGTTGGCATACCACTTCAAATGTTTGATTACAAATGTGTTTGTTGTGACAAACAACAAAATTGGTTGTTTACGCATCTGTTTGTCAGTCAAACAAATGTCAGACTTTCACAACCACATGACGTTGAATATAAAAAGATGTAATTTGGCAATCAGTTGGACAGGTCTTAGACTATATTTTTGAGTGTCGTTATCACCCACTGCCTGCTGTATAACTGGAATACTTAACGAAACGTAAGGGAAGCTTGGTGTATAAGGTTAATTCGGGGTAGAGTTTCATTAGCCCACAAGAATCCTTCACTGCCAGAAACATTACTTCCATGAATTTGTTCACACAAATGGTGAAACAGACCACACAGTCACGTGCCGTGAAGGTTTATGAACGCTCTGGACAAGACAATGGAGCAGAGGAGTACTAAAAGATCCATTTCAAGGCAGCCAAGGTCAATGTAACTCATTTGTAGAGGTTCTGAGTTGTATAAGAAGATGGGTGGGACAGAATAGGTTCATTCAGAGGAGGTGAGCAGGGGTGAGACTGGTTGCCTATAATTAGGGTTCAGGCACTTCCTAATGCAGTCAATGAGCGATTGGGCTCAGAGCCTGCAGACGAGAGCTGTTGTCTAATCTAAGATAAGAGTGGTAATCTGGATATGTTGCATCATGTGGGCATGGCAGGTTCTGGGGAGGAAAGCCGACTTTACTCCCTGTATGATTCTTCACTAAGTGTTTAAAGGTTATAGGTTCATATAGGTTAAATGAGTGCATTAGACTTACAACTATAGAAATGTACCCATAAGGCTGCAGCAAAAAATAAAACAACAGTTCAGAATTTCAGGTTGTTCTTCCACTATATTTTGTCATGTTATACTCATACTTTAGTGCTTGTGTTTTCCTGGAAATGCATGCGAAACAGTCTGTAGATCAACAGTGATTATCAGATATATGAGCAATGTTTCTGTTGTGCTTTGCACCTTTCCAAGCAGGTGTTCAGTGAGATAATGTTTTTCCTCCTATGTGATTGGCGCAGTGATGTTATCAACAATGTTGTTACATGCAAAGCAAATGCTGCCCCACGCTACAAAGCACAACATCTGCCCGCCTCTGTGCGACTGTGTCTGTCATGCCTCAGGGGAGGCGGAAAAATGGATCAGATGTGAACAATGGAAAGTACCACGATGATGGCAGCTGTTGCACTCACATTAAGCTCACATCGCGTGATTCATTTGTACTCTGGAACTATTACCGTTTTAAACCTTTTTTTAGACTTCATGCCTGACAAATTGGAAGGCTTTTTCGCCGACAGGTTTTTTTTTGTCATGTGATTGGCCCTGCCCTGTCTTTCTCCAAATGGATTAGCTCTTGAAAGTTGTTATTGCTATGAAACTGTTGATTTCTTTTAGATGGCATTGTGAGAGTACCTGCACCACTGACAACAATATGGAAAAACACGGATATGCTATTTATTATGAGGATTTATTATGACGATTTATATATTTGATCTGTTTTTACTATTACAAGTAAACACTGGTGCAATTTTCCTGAAGAAAATCTGCAGTCTTGCCGGCCTTAATACTAGCTCCAGTTATCTACTGCTTAGATTGTTGAAGAGTGTCTCTGTTGGATCACTGTGTCGTCTCCTTGTCTCCGTGGACTCTGGCTAAACAACATTCTCCTGGGAAATAAAACATTATACTCAGTTGCAAACTCAGTGTGTGTTGTGTGAACTGTTATACAGTGAATTCCCTTGGTTGTTTTAGATGTAAACTGATAGTCTTGTCATCAAGACTTAGTTTTTTGGTGTGTGCGTTGTGTGCAAACTGTATAAAGTTACAGAGGAGAAGGTCAGGAGTTGAAACGAGGAGCTCTGGGAAGTAGGATCCTAGCTGCTGTAGACACAAATAATGCGTGTGTTACCATTGGGGACTGTGGGAATGTACTCTGGGGTACACTGATTTAAGCTGGAGCAAAAATGTGGACCTCCCACCCAAATCTGTGAGCAGCTTCTTCACAAACAACTCCTTGCTTGCATACATGCTTCTTAATTCAGGCTGAAAAATGAATATCTATAACGGTCTCTTTAATTGCGCTTTATTTCCTTCAGCCGAGGTCATTTCAAGACCCTTTTCTCCCTGTTTCAAATACAGTTTACTTCAAGTTAGGCATGAGAAAGCATGCTCTGATGGATTTTTCTTTCCATTTTAAAAAAAAAAAAAAAAAAAAAAAAAATCTAGTGTAAAATCATTAAAATCGATTAAATGTCATGTTGTTCCTTTTTTTTTTTTTTTTTTTTACAGGGATGTGGGCTCACACCATGACTGTACAAGACTACCAAGACCTCATAGACCGAGGATGGAGAAGGCGAGTAGCTGTTTCTACCTTCACACAATCCTGCTTACTTGCATTATGGACCTTTTTTTAATGCTCTGAAAAATATTGTTCAAGAAATATAATTTTGGATATTTTAAATAACGTATAATATGTTTCAGTAAAGGTTATCCATTCTTTCCTTTTCAGAAGTGGGAAATATGTCTATAAGCCCAAAATGAACAAGACCTGCTGTCCACAGTATACCATCAGGTAATTTTACCCATCTGGATTGTTCCCTATGTTTCCGTTATCCTCAGAACTAACAAGACCAGGAACACATGGAACACATGAGGATGACCCATGGTTAGGGATGCACAATATGGATTTTTTTCAGCCGATATTGATAACCAATAACTCCCTTTCTTCTCATGGCCAAAACCAATAAGATAAGGGATCATTTCCCATTTTTTTTATTTTAAAAAGAGGTTCATAATCTGTAGTTTATGCACATCTGAGGGTAAGAAAGGCCTGAGGAACGATTGATGGATGATTTAATATTCCATAGCTCTGACCTAACCAAATCTAACAGACATCACTTTAAACTCAACAAAAACAAACTAAAAAAGTTCTGACTTCAAATTTTCATACATTTTTTCTAGTAAAGTACATCAAAAAACTTGTATTGCAACTTGCTATCACGTTATCTTCCTCTAAAACATCGTCCGATAATTTATCAGTTATCATTTAATTTTCAGAATAATACATAAGAATGTTGATTTTCCATTATCGGCCTAATATAGTATATTGTGCGTCCCTACCCATGGTATCTAATAGATATATTAAATGTACCTATTAAATATTTGTATAACAGCTGAAATGTATACAAATATATATGTTGTTCTAACCAAACCTTTAACTTTTGTGCCCTCTGTCAAGATGTTATGCACCGAAATTCCAGCCTTCCAAATCCCACAAGAAAGTCCTGAAGAAGATGAGCAAATTCATTTCCAAAGGGGAATTGCCAAAAGAACAGGATGATGGTGAGAGTAAATGTATTTTTGTATCATAATTATTAATGCATGTGTATTGTCTGATGAATTTCTCCGTGTTGGTACACAGCACATGCATGAAAAAAAGCAGGCAACACTATTGGACTATTGGATTGCATATGCGTCAGAGTGCATGGTTGGAACTACAGTAAGAGATTGGGCACAAACTCAAAAAAAAGTGTTGGCACTGTGGCTCTGTAGTACACATTATCCGGTGTAAGCAATGTTGCGCCTTCTTGCAGGGGAGCCAATGGACGCGGTGTGTGATGAAGCAGGTCCACGGGAACCGAGTAAAGCCTGTCACCCAGAAGTGAAGTGTGCTGCTATCACAGACATTCAGAAGGAACTACCAGAGTGTCCCGCTATCACAGAAGTACAGAAGGAGGTAGCGGATGCCGCTCCTACGGGATCAGAAACATCGAAAAAGGATCCAGTGTCAGTCGCAGATGAGAGAACAGCAGCCACAGCTCCTAAACCAGGTAATAAAACTGTCCCACTTTCAAATAGCTGGTAATACTCATCAGCAATCAGTGTTGCTGTAGATGTTACTGAAAATAGAGAAAAGTAATTAATTACAATGCATTACCTATTACTTTGATTTCCTTTATCGGTATCTGTGTTTTTGCTTTATTAAGAAACATATTTTTTCTCATAAATGACATGACCAATTAATCTAATTTAGATTAGTTGATTTAATTGATTGAAATTGGCAACAATTTTTTACAATGCTTCAATCTTTTCATAATTTTTCAAGCAAAAATGCTAAATATTTGGCTTCAGATCCTCGTATTTGATACAGAATTTTTGGGCATTTTTAACAAATATTAATGTCTTTTTTTTGCCTTTTTTTATTATTATTATAATTTTTTTTACATTTTATTAAGTTAATCGATTGAGCAAGACAATAATTGACAGATTAAGTGATCATGATAATCGTTAGTTGCAGCCTTACCTGAATCAATGAACTGGGAAAGCTTATGCTATATGTTCCCTGGCTCATGCAGCCTTAGTGTGAACGAGACGTTACAATAGTTGCATTTTCACAGAATGACAACTGGTTATCTGCTTTTACTGTGGTTCTGCTGTTCCTACCACAACGTTGTTTGCTGTTGTTCTGTGTTTTTATTATTTATTTAGGATCCCTGGTATTCTTTAGAACTGCAGTAGGGACGAGTTTAAAAGTAGTGACGGTAGCTTTGATGACAATTCACCATCACCACATAGACTGCCACGGTGGTGTTGTACGATAGCTGAAGCACCAACGCTCGCCAGAGTGTGTCACTGTTCACCTTGTTATAGACTCCACTGTGCAGCAGCTTGGTGAAATGAGGCTGGTGTTTCTTCCGAGTTTTCAGAAGTGTGTCTGGTTTGGGCTTATCTGTCATGTTCTCCTCCCTACTCTCCAGTACAGGATATCTTCACGGCCAACTCGCATTAATGAATAAATAACACTCACGGTGAGGAGATAATAAACTCCTATTAGACACAGGAAGCAGCTCTTTGAACAACTGCTCATGTTTCAGGCCTCAACCAATTTTGTTCCCTCTTAAACATCTAATGAGAACATGACCCCAGCCTCATTAATCAAAAGGCAGGGACGTACATTGGAACTGGAAAGCTTGGTGTTGGCACAGGTTGACTTGGATGCAGACATAAACATACAGAGAAAACCTTCAGTGGTGCCAGTGTCCTTCTGCGTTCACATCTGTGTCAGCAGCACCACTTCTTCCTCAGACTGTCAGAAATAACTCGCTTTTTTAAGAGTCCAGCAAAGAGGAAGCAAGGAGGATTTACTGTGTTGGGCCAGTGGTTCTTCACTCCCCCCTGATTCACCTCCAACAGAAAACACCTGGACATATCTTTCCTGTAGTTTTATGACTGGAGCGCTTTATAGCTTTGGGCAGGTTCCAGTTCTAGCTTGAGAAAACATGGCTCCCCATTTTCCATATAGCGTACGCAAAGCCGGAGGTAAACAGATACAAAAGTACATATGGAATGTTTTGCAAAGCTGTCCTAGGATCTGCTTTTTAGGGAATCAAGAAGTAAAACTAGCAGACTTGTATTTTTATTCTTGAAAAAGTAATTTTTATCAATGTGTTCTATGTGTTGCAGTTAAGTCCAGAGAGCTAGTCAGTACTGACATGTAAGCTGAAACTGTTTTCATTGCTCTAAAGGGACTTATTTTGCAATGTTAATTGATAAAGAAAATATTGATCATCTCCGCCAACCAGGTAATGTTTTCAGTTCGGTTTGTTTGTCAGGATTACGGAAAAACTACTGGCTGGCCCGATTATCATGAAACTTGGTGTGAGGGTGTAGCACGGGCCAGGGAAGAACCCATTACATTTTGAATTGGATCTGCATCACAGGGCAGCTACACACAATATATTTCACACTTATGGAAACAGCCTTGGTGGAGGTCTGCGCTTTCCGTGTGCCCTTCTAGTTTTAAATGATTTTATTGCAAAGTTAAGTAAATAACTAGGGTAAAGATTTAGGCAAGTCAGGATTAGCACCATTTCCATAAAAGAATAGTGTTCATCAAGTGGTAGCCTGATGGATTTCGGCCCAACTGTGTTGATTTGTAAGACGCAGGAAGCAGTGTAGTGTGTTTTAAGTTGGCAGAATAAATAGTACAGACAGTTCAGTTTCCCTGAGTATACTTTCTATAAATGTTAATATTTCAGTGGCTGCCCACAGATTAGAGCGTCCTCCTCCCACAGTAAATTAGTTTAGTATTTTCTACATATTTACATGCAATATAACAGCATGTCACCATTCCAGAGAGTTTAGGCAGATTTTGAGAGTCGTATGTGTGTTTGGGGAAGCGGGGAGGGAGAGTGTCACAGCTTTTATGAAGTGCTAACTGCTGGAGCGGGAGAATGTGCCTTCCACAGGAACTGATCTGTCAGACTTTATCTTCGCCACGGCTGCAAAGTGTGTGTGTGTGTGTGTGTGTGTGTGTGTGTGTGTGTGTGTGTGTGTGTGTGTGTGTGTGTGTGTGTGTGTATAAGGGTTGATGTGTTTGCGGTTGAGACGGACAGTGTGATAAACACGGTTCAGACTCCGTGTGTCTTGACCTCTTCTTCATATCTATTCAGAGGAAAACCATTTGACTTCACTACAACTCCCAGGAGTGTGTGTTTATATCAGAGGGCTTGCTCAGAAATACTTCCCTCCTTTAGTGCCTCAGGTAATTTACCACAGCAAACAGATGCTGAGATGATATAAGGACAAGGACATTTTCCATCTAGTCACTAGTAAGATTTGTGTAAAAATTTGCAATTTGTCCACAAGAACACAGCAGTTGATGATAAAAACTTAAAGGGTGACTTCTGTATTTTTAGACATAAACCCTTTTTCCCCATGTTTTTGTGTCTGAGTAATGGTCTAAGTATCAAACCCTTTTTGAAGCTGGCCCAGTATTGAGCGGCGGTGCAGCCATGAAACAGACTGCATTCTTCCTTCTTCTATCCTTTGGACAATTGTGCACCGTTAATGTACGTCCATTAAAGTTCTGCCCTTGCCATTGACAGGCAACATTGTAGAAAGGACCCTCCAGAGAAATAAAACTTTTTTTCTTTACCTTTCGCTTGATCCGGTCTGTTTTTATTATTGTGTCTAACCAAGTCTTGCTCAAGGAAAAGTCTTACTCGTAAATCCCGCGAGAGGGTTAGACCTCATCCACATTGTCCAAATCAGCTAAATGTACATCCATGACACTGAACATTTTTAGATGACACTAAGCTACGCTTTCTGAACTCCAACACAACAAACTCCTACAACACCAGCAGTCCTCTTTTCAACCAGCAAAAACAAGCACTTTTAATGGACATACATTGACTTTGCGCCATTGCCCCGAGGATAACATTACATCCCGTTTTGCAGCTGCAGCGCTCTTGCTCAATACTGGACCAATTTCAAAAGCTGTTAGCCCCATAAGTCAGTAAGACACCAAAACATGGGAAAATGAGGGTTGAAGATGACTGAAGTCACCCTTTAAGTCACAGCTGGATAGAAATTTAGTTGCATTATACTAGAATATTTAGCTGTTTATATAAGCCAGAATCTGCATATACTGCCTGATGTGGTCTGCTTTTACTATTCACAGTACAGGAACTGCACCGTACATTAGAATAAGTAGCTTGAGTCAGCTGAAGCTGCACGCTGCCAGTAAACTGTGGCCACTTCCAGAGTTCCCCTCTCCCTTTGTCAGGACCAGGCGTCCCTCTCTCTTCCTCGTTACGTCGACACCGGGGAAAGTTGGTAAGTGAGCTGATGGCGGCGGCTGGCAACTGTTGACATAGGATGCCCGGAGAGCTGGAGGGCGCTTGGCAATAGCCCAGGAGGAGGTGGAAGAGGAGAAGAAGAAGGATGAAGAGGGGCACAGAGGGAGGGAAACGGGGAGAGATTTAGTTGCTTCAGAGAATGTTCACGTTGGTCGTTTTTGAGAGAGAAAAACAGAAAGTTTTGTGTGTTCTGCCGGCAACAACCTCATTCATTTGCATTCACCAGCTCACCAACATCTGTTGTCTTTGTCATTGTAGTTATTAGAAAGAAACACCCTTGGATTCATCATGGCTTCTGCTTCTTCTGTTCCCTTTATAAATACACATTAGCTAGCTGCTAATCCTTTGGGCGAGCAGGTCATATTGTTTTATAGCCTCTGAAGCAATGACGTAATGTAAAGACTATTGAGGCAAGGAAACCAGAAAATGACTTCCATAGGTCTTTTTGTGGAGACTGGTTTCTTCGGCAGGGGGTACACTAAAGTAAACATGGCAGCCCATTTGCCCACAGGGGCAGGGAGAAATCCATCGGAAACATGGTCTAACACTCACAAAATCAAGTTTGAGACTCATCAATACCAGCAGTCTCAAGTTAGCACCTTTCTCACTTCTGTTTTGAGTCTTAATCCAAAGGCAGCATGAAAGGAGTAATTATATTATTTCTTATAACTGCCTCTTTTTCTTCCATATTCTCACCTGGAACTGCTTTGCAAATGCTCTGCCATATGTCTTTTGCATGAAACTGGATAAAGATTTTGTGGCACCCCACGTAACCAAATCTCCCCCTCTTTTCTTGTTTCTCTGGGACACAGGGATGGGAGCCGATCCTTGCCGGCCGCCATGTCAGAAGGCCAAAGACTTGAGAAAGGTGCGACGGCTTCAGAAAGAGCAGATTAGACAAAACGCTGATGGGGTCTCTTCCATTGTCTCTCCTACCCCACCCTCTCCGGCCCAGACCGGCCAATCCAAACCCCTAGAAGATTTCATCAATGAGTCATTGCCTGACGACTCTTCTCATTGCCTTGAGGTGAGCAGAAATCTATAGTAGGTACTTTCCTTTGCTTTTGTTTTGTATGACTTGGAATAATTATTAGCCTTTTCTGATGATTCCAGCTTTCATTTAGAAATAGTGTTTTTTGGTGGAGCTCTCCGTCTCCACAATGTTTGGATTCAGTTAGCCTGAAAATTTGGGTTTCATAGAGCCTTCTTCCCTAGCTCCAGTGACTTCACCATGTGTTTATGTGTGCGGAGAGTATAGCTGGCCAGAGCGGAGTGGAAAAACCACCTCTTCCTTGTTCTAATTTAACCAAATGACAGGCACACACCACACAAACTGGGTCACGTTACCCTGCTGATGACATTAAAACCACAGCTCCCAGCTCAGCCAGTATGAGAGGGCATGGAAATGAACTTTTGGCAGGGGGCATGACGATGTAGAAAGATCCCTGGCGAAGGCCTCAAACTGAGGTTGGTAGAGTAACGTCATTCTTGGTCTTGACCAAGATTTGAGCCAGATGCAGTGATGAACCAGGCAGTGTCTGTCTCTTGTCTACACACCCCCTGAGACTAGACCGGCAAGACCTCCTCCCAGTCAGCTCTTTCCAATTGGATTCATTTGTTTGCCCGCAATTATCGTTCCATTTCACTAAGTGGGCATGAACACAAGGTCGTCTTTTGCAAAGGAAGGTTAATTATATGTTTTACAACTCCAAATAATTGAGAGATGTCTCCATTTGACCCATTTCGCTGTTTATTACATGTGGCTAGGCTGCATCAGATTTGTGGATAAAGGACAATTTGGATGAAAAGCAGTTGAGTGAACCTGATTCTGAGTTTTGGGCTTCTGTACTGTTGACTGAGGGATAGTTCGGATTGTTTGAAGTGGGGTTGTATGACGTACTTATCTATAGTCAGTGCATTACCGACAGTTTGGACAAACAGACAGGAGTACCAGCACAGAAGCTAAGCAATGTGCTGCTGTGAACGGGGCCAGCAGCAAAACATATTTTAGCCACCTAAAAAAAAAAAATCTGTTTAAGTGTACTATATTTAGAATATTTTCAGCGCTGAAGCCGTTATCTATGCTCTCTTCAAAGGCATTTTACTTAACAGAACACAGGAGTTGGAGGAATAGGAGGAATTACTGTTTTTGTTTTCCAATGGAGTCTGGTGGCTTTTAAGAAAGCTTATATGGATATAGCGGCTTCAGTTCCCCCTCTGAAAGGGCTGTCAGACGGGAAGGTTAGCCAAGGAAAATATCTAAATATAGCCTTCACGTAAACTGATATACATTTTTTTTTAAGTGAGCTTTTATTTTAGGTGGCTAAAACAAGTTTTGATGCTGCCCCCGTCCACAGCAGTACATTGCTTTACTTCCGTGCCGCTACTCCTGTGTAATAAACTATGCATAAGTACCTCATACAACCTCACTTCAAAAAATACCAAATATCCCTTTAAAATGTAGTAGCAGCAGCTCCATTTTTATCATAAACACATCTGTTAAATATATCACGCTGCTTGATACCTGCGACATTTTGAAAGTAAATAAAGACAGGAAAGTGAAACGGAGAAATGTGTTGATTACCGTAATTTCCGGACTATAAGCCGCTACTTTTTTCCCACACTTTGAAC
>CALSBV010010813.1:16076709-16090878 GCA_943590825.1 Bovichtus diacanthus
TATGTTATTCTCAGTACTTTTTCCATTTTAATGTTAACCTTTGTCTGCACGTATTCTTTTTGAAGGTGAGGCTAGTGCGCTCCAATCCCCCTAGCCCGCAGTTCAAAGCCTCTTTCGACGCCTCCTACCAGGTGTACAAACTCTACCAGATGGCCATTCACAAGGACCCTCCTGACAAACCCTCCGAGAGCCAGGTCAGAGGGTGGGGGGCATAGGTCGACCTGCTCAAGGGTTAACAAGGGAGGGAGGGAGAGGGTCTACAAGTTTGGGCACCTACAGAGGCATCAACAGGATTTTATCTTGCTCTAATTCCTTATGAATATTTTATCTTTTTTAAAATTTTATATTATATAATGGACTAAAATGTATCATCGCTTCAATCATTTCCTTATTGTAAGTGCCGGATGTGATTTATATTTTAATGCAACACAGGAAGTAGTTTTTGCAAAATGTCTCTATTTAGTTATTTTTATTTATTATTATAATTGAGTAACAGTAAGTCATTGTTTATACTTTAAAGGGTAGTTCCGGTGTTTTTCAACCTAGACCCAATTTCCCCATGTTTCTATGTCTAACTGACTGATGGTGGCTTCGGAAATAAATCCAGTATTGAGCGAGTAAGCTGTAGACGGCAGCAATAGCACACTATCAATGTACATCCACTAAAAGTGCCTGTTTTTGCCGCTGTAGGGCTCAGATTTAAATTGTTTAAGTGTCCAACAACATTATGAAAGGAACCCTATCGAGAAATTCTTATAATTTTTTTAAAACATGTACTTTTAGTGAATGTACATGTACGGTGGGGGATTGCCCCGAGCAATTACTTTGCAGCGCTTTCGCTCAATACTGGACCCATTTCAAAAGCTGTTGTCCCCATTTGTCAGTTCGACACAGACATTGTAAAATAGGGTCCAGGTTGAAACATACCAAAAAGTTTCTAATGCATATTTTATTTTTTTGCAATTTTCTTATTACTTTTTTTTCAAAGATTTGACTCATTTCACAGGTTTGAATCATAATGAAGAGTCAGGACTGTACTGTAGATATCTTCAAACTGTATGAGACTGAAAATAGATTGTAACGAAGACATTATTTACGCTTAAACTTTGCAACATCAAACAGAAAGAAAGTTGAAACAAAATGTCTGTATAAATGAAAAAAAAAAGTGAATTAACATGTTAGTATTGAAGAGCGTACCTATGTATGTATAGGAGTGAGTGTCAAAGAGAAAGGAAATGGAGCGGAAAATGTTTCCATACGCCGTGGTTGAGAGCAGTGTTTCTCCAGGTGTCTGGGTTGGCCCTCGGTCGGCCAGCCGGGTCGTTAGTCTTGAGCTGTTTCAGTTTTTTTTGGGGGGGGGTTTGTCAGCTGAACCCTCTCGACCTTCACACATTTGCCTCGTCCTCGCCCCCATCATTCTACCCTCACCATAGTTCCCTGTGTCTGAGCTGGAATTGCATTTGAGTTTGAGGATTAAGCAGTGATAATGAGATTTTAATTGTCTTTGTGCGTGCAGTCTGTTCAACCTTGTTTACCTTCTTGAGAGGAGTCTTGGAAGAGTACGCATGTGTCTAGCTGACATGATTTATTGAGACACAATTTGGGATTTTCTGCTGCTCTGGACCTTACACGCGCTGGCACTGTGTTGAATCTTTAATTACCAATCCCCTCCATGCGGTCTGTGGGGAAAGTTGGACGGTGCACTAGCCTCATCCTCAAATCATTTTTTTTATTTTTAAAATCACACTTTCAGTCTCCTAGAATCCCGTTGTTTTCTTGCATTGGTGTGTGCTTTTTGCAGAACAATCTGAACCAAGTCTCAAAGGCAAGACAGACCGGCTGTGTTACCAGTTTGCCTGGAGGACTAGGAGACTGATGTGAACCCTAAGATGCCAAAACACTTGTTTAGCACTGTTTTAAAACCTCTATTGTTGAATCATGCACTGTCAATTCCTCCAAAACACCCATGCTTCCTATTCTTCTTCTTATTTTTTCTCCTTGCATTCATTGTCAACCCTTATAAAACCTCCCTCCACCTTATTGCTTCCCCTCCACACCCTGTGCTTGAAGGTGAGGCTAGTGCCAGTCAACTTTGAGGACCCTCAATTCACAGCGTCCTATCAGCAGTCGGTGGCGCTGTACGCCCGCTACCAGATGGCCATTCATGGTGATGACCCCAGCGAATGTAGTGAGAGCGAGGTACTGCATGATTATATTCCGCACCTACTGTACTGCAGGGGACTACTGCACGTGCTTGATCCAGCTTCTTGCTGCTTTCATATTTTATGTCGTTTTTATATCAGTTCTTAATATCTTTTGGATGTTCGATAAAACAAGCACTTTTCACACGTCACCTTGGACTTCGGCAATGAGAATTTTTCAATTTTTGTAACCCTAACCCTAAATTAATAACCTAAACGAGTAATCCTTTAAATAATGAACAGATTCATTGATCATAAAAGTAATCCCTAGTTGTGGCCCAATTTGAAAATGAATTTCTTTGTTAATTCTTAACGTCACAGTCTTTGAACCTCGATCAACAACTGTTCCTCCCACTGTCCTTCACATGAGCAGTGTACACGCTATTGGGAGAATTGTAGCATTCATTGGTCCTCGATAAATAATTATAATGATGAAAACATTTGACACATTATTCCTTTGAATGTGTAAGTTTAAACTCTATAAAAGAAAGAAAAACTTCAATAGTTTGTGCAGTGAATGAGAAATATTGTCCAGTAATGAACGGGAAACAGAAACGTTACCAAGTATAGATTAATAAAGTTTAAAAATGAAGTTATAATGCACAGTGAATTGCACATAAAACTCTATTTATGAATACAAGAGGAGAAAATAAAGTCTAGTCAGGATGCAGAAGTGCTGGACATTTTCACTAACCTGAGAGGGCCTTTTGTCCCTCAGGGCTGGAAAAACAGCCTCCTCCTTCACCCTCCTGCCAGCAGGCCTCAGTAAATTACTGAATTCTCCAGCTTGTAAAAGTAAGGTAATTAATAAATAATAAAAGCTGTCAGATTGGGCAGACTGGCAGATTCTTTCCTAGTGCCATAATAACGCTATTAAAGTGTGTTTGTGCGTGTTCGTGTGCACTTCAGCTTCAGCTCAGGTTTATAACTGTACTGGGATCGTCTGGGTTCAAGAAGTAGATGAATAACTTTAAAAGGAAATGAAAAAAAAGAAAAAAGAAAAGGTGTGGAGTTGCACAAACAACTCCACTATCTGTTGGGTTAGCCAGAAAATAAGATCTTAATGGCGGACTTTCCAGGGTTGGATACTGACTGAATGTAGTGTAGTGTTAAAGCACATAGTGAATTAAGTTTGGGTTAATTACTCTTAAAGGCCATTCATTGTAATTAATCTTGACATCTCTACCATAGGGAATGGTATAGACAAATGCCAGGACTCTAGATTGTAACAACACTATACTGTACATACCTTTTGACGTCATTAAGATGATGTGTACAATTCATAAGTCCTATTGACACCTGGCATTGACATGCGTTTTGGGCGATCAAATCACAAGTGGACAGGAAAAACCTCTTCAGTTGTATCATGGATATCACAACTGGAGAAGCCACGCTGTCCTCTCCGTGGTTTGTCTCGTCTTACTGCGGTTCATTTGTACATGGTCATCGCTAATTGTTCCCACTCAAACTAATCTGACTATTATAGGCTGTACCCTTAGTTGGACTGTGACAACCGCTCCTGAGCCCACAGTACTACACACTACTGATTTTATTTTCCTGCCCGTCAAGCTCCTGGTGAACTTGCCTGTTGTCTTCCCAGAAGCTCAGAGCTCCCCCATTGTCCTGTGGCACTATGGATAAATGGGAAACACACTGTTGATGTGATGATGGCACATTTTGGTGCCATGCCATCCTGCTGCTGCTACCTAGAAAGTTGAGTCATTTAGTATTTGTGGAGGTATTTATTAATCCATTAAAGTATTACCTAGGGAGCGAATGTGGAATACTGCCGTGCTGGCTCAGAGCCAGGCGATAGGAGAGCGTGCGTGTGTGTGTGCGTGCGCAATTACCCTGCCAAAATTGTGCTACCATTAGACAGTATGATGTCCTAGAGGGGAATGGCTTTGTTTGTTTAAGCATGTATGCATTTCCTGTCATACCATGACTGGAAGGGCGCCAGACGTTATTCCTTCCACATCCAATCATGGTTTCCTGACAGAGTTGCAGCACAATTATTTAGACACACATGCATACACGTATACACACACATGCACACACTATTACTCACACTTACTGGTCTTAACTGTTTTGCTGAGCCGTGACTCTGAGTTCCTGCACATGTGGCATTCATTTTGAGGGAAACAAATCCTGTTAAATCTGTATTTACTCTTCCTGATGGCCAGGACCTGAACCAAGACACACGAAAAAAGGCAACAAAACAAAAAGTATATGGAAAAAGCTGCAAAATGGCAATAAAATTTATCAGTAAAAGTGGAACAAATGAATGAGGAAAATAACTTTCGGCTCAAATTGGCTTAAAGCTATTTGCGACACGGTGATGCACAATAACAAGAGATTCAATAAAACCTTCTGTAAGCAGCATTCCTCTTATGTCAGAGCTCATAGTACTTTGTTTATTGATCTGTGCACTGCAGCTAGGTTCATGGAGCTCCTCTGCTGCACACTGAAATAAACAATGATCTCGTCAGCAGACATGCAAAATGAAAAATAAATGTTTTTTTGATTGTTTTTTAATGTACGAGTGAATACAGGCACATTGTCACTAAAATAAGTACAACGGTTTGAGCGAGAAAGGAGCACAATGATGAGAGTCTAAGTAGTAATTAGGCTTAAGCAGATGCGTGTGTTTATACATATCGTGTGTGCGAGTGAACCCACGACAGCTTGTGTGTGTGTGTGTGTGCGCGCGTTTGAGACGGCTGCTTGCCCTTCTAATAGTACACAGATGAGTGTTTACTATAGGAAAGGGAGAGTTCGAGAGGAAGTGATGGACTCCATGTGTTGCAGATGAGAACGTTCCAGAGGGCACTCTGGACACGGCTCCGTTTACCGGCATATGTGTTGTTGTATGAGAGATACAGAGAGAGAGAGGAAGCTGAGATTGTATTCACATGTTTGTTCCCTTGTTGCCTTCATGCCCGAGTGACTACCTACACGTTAGACTGTCTATCTCCTGCAGAGTCTGTGTGTGTTAATGACTTTTGGCTGTTTGATTGTTTGTGTGTCTGTGTCAGCCTGGCAGGGCGGTGTGGTCTGTTGATTGTCAGTGGCTTGAGAGGGGTCAGCCCTGCCAGGCTCCAGGGGAGCGGCCTCACCCAGCCAAGCAGGGTTGACACAGCAGTGCAAAGCTGCTCGTCTGCTCCTTCCTCTTGGTATGATTACCCACCTCCAAGTACGCATTTGCATACATTAGCAGGCTCTAATGCGTAAAAAAGACTTCACACACTTCCTTGCCTCATCAAATAATACAGCATTTTACTACAAGGTCAATCGGAGACTCACAGTTCCACACAGCAGCCAGTGTCGTAGCTTGGCCTTTATAAATGATGTCATCTAATTGCTGCAGCTGTTCTATTGGTAAACCATTTAGTTTGTTTGTGAGGTTTCAACAAAAGTTTCATTTGTGGCCTCCAGCAGTATTGCACATTGGGAGGCTTCGCTGTTGGTAAACTGGCAGAGCAGTAGTCAATGCAAAGTTAGGAGAGGAAAATTACACTTCTTACTTCTCACTTACTGGCATGGTTACACATTTGTTGTATTGTTTTGCATGAGTAAAGATCATTATAAACTGAAGAGATGTTTGTCACTACAATTTCCTCATTGGTCATGGAACGTGTACAACATACTCCTGTTTAGCAGGTGAATAGAATTTTAATACAATAGAATAATGGTAGCACTTTACATTACAGCTCAGTAATAACATGGTAATGTTGGGGTAAAAGTTTTATAATAAAGATATAAAGATATGCAATAGTTAAGTGATACCAATATCAATTACCAAAGTTATAACTAGGTAATAGCTTGTTATTAACAATGGGTTTATCTGGGTAATATTGGACTGGAATTTATGTAACAGGGTAATAAGGGGCCAAAAACAAAGGGATAAAATAGGGTAACACATTTAAAGATAGCAACGATGCAAAACTATTTAGTAATAGTATACTACTATTATGGTAACAATATGGTACCCTGCGAACAATAAAATAGTTATATCAGTGCAATATTTGAATAATAATACCGGTTGATGTTTTCACAATATTATAGGCTACTATCGGTGTATGGTAATACCTTTTAAAATCATTAAAATAAATAAGTATCGGAAGTCAAAATTGATAATTACCATATTTTAGTTGGCCCCTTTTTTAAATCAATTCCAGTCTAATATTACGCAGATATACCCAGCTATTACCTTGTTATTACTTTGTTAATTGCATGGTATTTCTTAATTATTACATCATAAATATCAAACTCTTACCATGTTATTACTGAGCTGGTCAAGTGCTACCAAAATAATAAGTATACATAGCATACAGTGAGTTTCCATTATTTTACTACTTCTTAAAGTTTAGAGTTTGACGTAATCTTCCCGGGATAGATGTAGGCTAAATGACTATTGCAGTAACTGCAAGTCAAGAGTTACATTACAGCCTTGAGCTGGTAATGTAAGTTAAAAATGACATTTTCTGACTCATTGTTCTGCGTCTGAGCAATTCTGTCCATCCCCTCTCCTCCTCTCCTCCGCTCCTCTGCTCCGTCCTGGTGTGAGGTTGAGTTGAGGGTAAAAGCCGTACTGTGTGTTGCATCTTATATTATAATATTCAGCACTGCAGGGTGCACAGTTTGAGTGTTTTATAGCTCTCAACAACACCTCTCGGCAAGAAGTGCATTTTGTTTTTGTTTTTTTTAGTTCTGTACACTAGCTGTGTTCCTTCTTGGTCCTCATGTTTTATAGATTCACTTGTTTTTCTGACCGGAGCTTCACAAATCATTTGTGGATTTAGTCATTTTTATGACTAGAATCCAACTGAAGTGGGCGAGTTTGAAAGGGAGTAAACCTGTTTGCTTCAGGAGAAGGTAAAATAGAAATGACAGATGACGGTGCATCATTCATTAGTCCTTCTCTGCCAAAACGTCCCCCGTGTTAGAGAACACTGCGTTAGGTTCATCAACACACATATCGGCTGCGGCGGACAAACGGAGAAACACACACTCTTTTGGATGAGTTCAGGATACTGGCAGGATTTTGAGTTGCACCTAAGCCAGGACTGTCCCACCCAGTGAACCATGCCTTCAGCAGTCGCTGCTATAACTAGCTGTACTGCAGTGCACAGACACAGGAAGTGGTTGATGTGCTTTTAGGAATTTCCAGTAACTTGAAGAGAATATTAGTTTTTAATAAGAATGAAAGGCAGATATCCGGCCCAGCATGGGGCTGTACAGAGCTGCTGTATGTGCAGGATAACTTAAATTCATCCATTTATTGACAGAGACTGTGAGAGTCCAAATGCCAGCAGTCTTTAAATAAATTAAATGTGGAAAGAGAGGCTAGTAAGCCTAGAGTCAGGGATTAAATGAGGCAATACAAGACAAAAAACCTGCATTATAAACGGGAGGCATTGGTTAATAAGAGTGTCATATTGTACTGACATATTTAGGGGTATAAAGGTACACAAAAGTCACGGTTCAGGTCATACCCCGGTTTAGGAGTCGCGGTTCAGTGTGATTCGGTACAGCGGAGAAAGAGAAACAGATCAAATGCAAAAGGATGCGTTTCTTTGCATTTGTTTCGAACAGACAGTAGTGCGAGTGTCAAAGACAGACTCCATCCTCTTCCTGGGGACTGAGGGAACATTATGCCCCTCTTTGGTGAAGTATTTTCATTATTAAAATAAGGAACATTTCAAACGTTTTTGTATTACACTTTAATAAAACGGAACACACTTTTTCCCAGAAGGCGACAGGTCACAATAGGCTATAAAACGGAAAAGCATCTCTTATGCTATGCAATTGAAAATACATGGAATAAAAATTTTAAAAAACGTGTTTCAATTAGTTCCGCCCTGACATATATATGCCAATGTAAAAGTACAAACCTCAGCACCTGCTTCTAACGGAGTACAGCTAAAAGTTTCCGGATGGAACTCGCTCTTGTGAAATTTGGATCCGCATTACGTGCATCGTCCTCCATGCCGTGTATTCTGCGTGCGGCTGCATGCACCGAACCGTGACCGCTGTACGGCGACTGTATGGTACGAAAAACTGTTACAGCCCTAAACATAATTCATATCCCCTTCTTGCTTATTTAGTCCTTCTGGTACCTCCATCCCATGTTTATGATACTTTGGTGCTATTCTAGACTCCTGTCCTGCTCACCAGACAGTGGAACCAAAGTTGAACATCTCTGCAAATGAAAGACACAGCTGTGAAAGATCTTTCTTGTGAAATATGAACTTGAAACTGTGGTGGTGTGGTGCATGAGGGCGAGATGGACCGAGTAAACCAAAAGCTGTCCGTCACTGCTTCACTGTGGCCGTGCTGGTTCTCATTATGGAATGGTTTTGGCCCTCGACATGGAAGCGTGCTACGTTTGTCTTCCAGTCCTGCAGGTCTGTTCGTCTGTGAACACACTGCTCTCAACCCAGGCACTAAAAAAGACGGAGTGCAGGAAACAGTAGAGAGAATGGAAGAAAGATTGAATGTTTCCAAAGACATAAAGTCCCCCCCACTAATTGGTATCTCATGCACATTTTAAAGCGTGTTCAGAGGTAGGCTACTTTGACGACAACGCTGATTATTTAAACTGTCACTATGTCCTCCCCGGACTCTGAACTTCACTTGAGAGGCTAAATGTTTTTATTTGTGTAAATACAATTTTCCTTTTTATGCCCCTTTTGTGAATGAGGAGGGGGGGGGTTCATTTGATATGTGACACCTGAGTGAGGAGAAAACGGGGAGGGATAAACTATAAGGGACAGCAACAGAGACGTGTATGGTTTTCATTTCTGCCTTTTCAAAAGAGTTGGTGACCCAGAGTACTAACTGTTTTTCTCTCTGTTTCCCCCCCTCTGCCTCCCTCCACAGTTCCGGAGATTTCTCTGTGATTCACCACTAGAGGTATGTATTTCCTTTGGCCTGCTGACAGTTTAATAAAATCCCTTTTTTAAATGTCTCTATTCATCCATATGTGTTACCTGTAATGATTTAACAACCAAGAAACTGTCCTCCCGGTGAAATTACTGTCATGGAGATGATGATGATGATGATGTTTTTAAAAAATGTCCATTTTCAGTATTTAGTTGTCTATCAAACACACTCAAAAGGGGATAAATGTGCCCTTAATTCCCCTCGTTCAGCACATACCTACCCCGCCACCTTTGCTCTTGCTCTTCAAGAGCCCTCCAGCTGGATTGAGGAGGGCGGGGGGGGAGGTGTTAAGGGATTCAGGAAAAGGTTTTTGTTTCATATCAGAGGGATTTTAATTTAGCCCTGTCTAAGTGAAAGGGAGTTTTGAGGGAGGAAAACAGTGAAATGTGGTATCCAGATTGCGTTTTCCTCTGGCCTTCACACCACTGCGCTTCACTTTATGTGCTGTGGTACAGATTACAGGCTGATTATGCAGCTTTATGGGCATCAAATCTGGACCTAACAGATGGCTATTGACCTAGTTATCAAAAATAAGTAATTTTTTAGGCACCATGGGAAGTTTGATATCAGCTCTTGGTGCTTAAATGATAAATAATCGTTAATGGAATCCACTGGCTGAATAGATTTTCAGATGGTTACAATATGAAGGATATTGATGGCATCAGGAAGAGGATTCACTGTTAAGCTGTGGTATTCTCTGTGGTCACTGAGTGAGATGTAGATGCAGCCCGGCATCACTGAGCACTTAGCAGCACTTAGAACTATAATTGACGGCATACACAAACATTTTTGTAAATTTTATTTAATGGACATTTCAATTGCATGACTATTAAAATAACCTCAGCATTTTCTCTGCACCACATTACAGGATCTTCTCTCACTCTCACTCAAACGGATGTATTAGAGAGAGTTAGCTATTTATTATCTACCGGTATATAAAACTATGCCTCATTTTATTGATACAAAACTACATAAGGATCAGAAACTATTTACAGCAATGTAAAGGTGTGTGCCCAGGGGAGGGAGAGACCCCACGAATACTCTGAGCAGCATACATGATGAATTACAATATAATATATTTCTTTTTTTTTTCTGATGGTCTGAATAAGTTGCTAGTTGCTTATTAGGAATAAAGTAGCCAAGAGCATCTGATAAATCGCTTAATCTAGCAAGAAAGACGCCAAATTGGCAACACTGTGTGTGTGTGGCTGTGTGAATAGTCGGTTACTTTGCCCCTGTGCGCTCAACGTGAACCATTGTGTGGCGCATGCGTGCAAATTTGACTGGCGCAGACTCGTCTATATGCGAGACTGATCTGATGTGCTTCTCGACTTAGCAGGCCTGTTGAACTGCAGCCTTCAGAAACGCCAGTGGACCTGTTGGGTCTGGACAATTACACCAGTAATTAGACTCAGGATGGGCACTTATAACAGCCACTTTAATAGGATTTAGGGCCAAGAGCACACGCAAGCTGACTGACACAGAGACACACCAACACAGTCACTCTGCGTTGCCCCGTGGGCCCCCTCAGGTCTTCACTAATGAACATCATTAGTGTTTATAGGAAACAAGCTTTTATCACCTCGTCAAGGCGGCCGGCCAGGCACTCTGAATTACACAGTTCTGCAAACACACACACACACACACACACACACACACACACACACACACACACACACGTACTGTGGCACACTGCCTCAGATATCTTCCTTCGCTGTCCCCTCCTCAGACTGGTTGACGGGGCCGTCTCCATTCGTTTGGCCTCCTCTCGCCCAACTTGTTTTTATTTCTTTCTCTGATCTCCCTCCCTGTCTTCTCCTGTCTCTCTCCAAATGCTCTCCATTTCAGAGTGATTATGTGTGGCTTTCACGCTACCTCTGCGTGTCGGCCTCCATCTGTCTCCCATCAGAGCGCTATTAAAATACACACACACACAGACACAGACACTCACCACATGGACCTGCATACTGTGTGGTTGATCAGCTCACATGTAAGCCTGCATTTCTACAAATGTATGCAAACGGCATACTTACAAATCCAACTGCAGCTACTCAGCATCCATGTTTTCTGACTTGTTTGTCTGTTGCCGTGTTTAATTTCACCAAAAATGCAGAGGATTCGTGCCTAAACTCGGAGGTAATTAACATCAGCTGTACCTGATTCCTATTATTTTCCTTCGGTTTTTGTTCAACGTAAACACCGCTGTGCAGTCCGATAAACAGTGGCACATCAGTACCTGCAAACACAATGAGCGGCAGTCATGCAGGTGTCTGTCACTGCACTTGACCTCGGTGATGTCTCAGTGGCATGTGCTGCAGAAACTCTCGGTTTTATGGGCTGTGTGGGGGTTCGTGCTCTCATTCTGGTTCTATTTATTTTTCTTTACAGCCTCCTAATGTGTCTAACCAAGGGGCAAACACTCATTAACAGGGCTGTTGGCCAATTAGTCACTAAGTTTTGTTTTTTTATGGCCACAGCTCTCAAGCTTTCTCTCTGTCTGTCCTTTTGTGATTTGGACTCTCTTTATTTCCCTGAGAGGAATAGAATGGTGTAAAGAAGCAGAGATACACATCAACAGGGAATGCACCAGCTGACATACCATAGTAGTGAACACACTGACCCCAGTGTACGTGCCTCAGCTTTAAGCCAAAAACAGAAAAGTTGACCAGCTGTATCTACTGTAAAACATCAGAACAGCTCTGTGACTTAAATAGTAAAGTCAATTTGCATACGTTTGCATGATGACATGTATATGATGATGGTGTGCATAAGGTGACCTATGCTACACCTGCTGCCTGCTTGCAGGACATGCTCTGTGTACGTTTTGTGGTTGTGAGTGGATGCACATTTGTGAGTGAAAGAAGGAGAGAGAGACTTTGAAATGTGTGAGTTCAACATCTGTTGTTGGTCAGCGCCAGAATCACAACAGCATCATTGCGGCAGTAGCTCTCACAACTCCGTGTTGCAGATTTGCATAGAGTTGATGTTAAGCTGAAAGAACGAGTGGTAACATGGTAAGCCCTTATCCTCCACTGATTTGTTTTTTTTTGTTAGTGGATCATAATATATTGGGTATGGAATTAGTCCGTTTTTGAGTCATGACAGGCAAAAATGTGGCCTGCAAAATAGGTTTTTGAAAAATTGTCAAATCACTGCAACCACAAGACATACTTGAGCATACAGTCATAAATGTGCTCAAAAAATATTAGACTGATGGGTCTAGTTGCATTTGAGCTTAGCTGCAGACAGACAGACAGACAGACAGACAGACACACACACACACACACACACACACACACACACACACACACACACACACACACACACACACACACACACATATACACACACATATACACACACACACACACACACACACACACACACACCAAGCTAATTCCCCCTACCGGCTAGTATCTGGTGGAAATTATGAATACAAGAAAATAAAGAAAAGTACAAATGCATATGATAAATAAAAACACATGAAAATCAATACAGCAAAACAATACAATACAAAAACAGCCTTGAAAAACAAGCAAGAAATTGTAAATGAAACCATGCTCACCCCAAATACATTGTGTAATTCACTATTGTTGTGAGGAGATGGAATAAACCCAAAGCTATTTCCAAAAAAAGTTCTTCAACTAATATCTGCCAAATCCTCGTCGCACAAGTCGAGCCTTTGTCCATTCTGTTCTTGCAGAACAATGTTCAAACAACTGCTTTGATCAGACGCTTTGTGGTGTTTCATGAATGTCACCCTCGTTTTCCAAATTGGCATCATCGATCCATATGTTACACAATAAACATATAAATGAATATTTGAATGGCATCAGTGTACTGCAGCATCTAGCTGACTCCCATGGGCCTCAAACTGGTCTTCTGACTTTTTCATGCCACATATAATAATGTCACATTACTCACACAGTACAGCCCATGGAGTGCTTTTTGGAGTATTTTGCAAACTCTGGAATATTCGACTCTAACGTTAGTGAAAACTTGGTTTGTAGTAAAGTACAACCGAAAGCTGGAATCAAGTAACACATTCATCTTTCCAGAGCTTACCATGTGGTCCTATGGTTTCACTCTCTATTCCCCAAGCTCCATCCTTTTTTATGTTCTGTTTCTGTACAGTACTGACGTTGAGCTGTAGAGCTCCAGGTTCCCACAGATGGTGACAATACGTTTTTGTCATCCATTTCTAAATCTCCTTGATGACAGGAACATTTTTAACTTGGGCGGACGCAAATTTGTGTCTCTGCATTGACTTTTACCAAGATCAAAAATAACCAAATATTTGGTCCGCGTTTGGTCTGAACACATTTTCAGAGCCCGATTCAGGCGTATATTTGGGTGGGATTTGCTGAAATGCAACTTAGCAAATGCTAACAACTTTAAACAATCACAGAAATGCGTAGGTTAAATATTTGGTTCCTCTTTCTGATGATTTTCCATGGTTGGAAACAAACACGCAGTACACCACCTCCCCACTTTGTCCAGACAAGCACACTGCCCACACGGCCCTGTATTTAGGCCATATGAGAGTGATTTGGGGCTGCAGGGGAAGCTCTGGGGTGGTTTGAAGTGTTCCAGAGAATGTTTAGATTGTTGTCACAGTGGCAAGGACACAGCCATTAAGCTGTCGTCTGAGGTGACGCACAGGTCAGTCAGACAAGATCGGCCTTGAACATGGTATGAACTTAAAAACAAACACGCAAACTCAGACAGACATTACTTTTATTGCACAGGCATTCACATTCATATAATTGTGCTCAGGCATGTATACTCTAGGTGGGGTAAGAAAGAAAAAATCTCCCTCTCTTACACACTGATCACCTCTCGCTCGTTCCCTTTTACTTACAACTTCTAAACTGACACAGAGGGGCCTCTGACAAAGCCTCCAGTGTTTCTGGGGGAAACTGGTGCCAAGAAATAACAGGCTGCCTGCTTTCACAGACGGACAGTTCCCCCAACGTCACACACACACACACACACACACACACACACACACACACACACACAC
>CALSBV010010813.1:16108988-16136284 GCA_943590825.1 Bovichtus diacanthus
ACACACACACACACACACACACACACACACACACACACACACACACATAAAGGGACACCTCAGCTTGGGCTAGGGTGGTTGAAAACCCAACAGGAGATATGAGCAGGAAATCAACAGCAGATGTGTGTGTAAAGTAATGCAGATGGAGGCAGGGAAACCCTCTTACTATAGGACACCAAGTGCACCTCCTGTCTTCTGGTCTGTCCTCCACCAAGCCTGAAAGAGGATCACTTTGGAGTCATGACACTGCTGTGCGACTGCAAAGCAATGGATTAGAGAAAAAGTCTCCCTCTAATGCAAGATGTGATTATATCATGGATCTCCCTCATATCTACATATGGGTGCATTTCATAATATTCGGAGTAATAATAAAAGACAATGTCATAAAAGTAGGGAAAACACAAGTTTTTAATTAGTGATTTAAAGTTTCTGCCTTAGCTCCTCATACATTTTCTATTTTCTCAATTTAATGGTTGTTTGCGTGGTCTCAGAATATAGTGAAAAACACAATTCCCCAAAGCCCAAGCAGACGTCTTCAAATTGCTTCTTATTTTTTTTTGTCCGACCAATAGTCTAAAACCCAAAGAAATTTGAGAAGCTGAAGAAGAGAAATATTTGGCATTAAATGACATGAACGGTTATGCCAGAGCCAAAAGCATGGCTGCATTAATCCATAAATGCCTTCCTCTGTTTGCTCCACACAAATCCATTTGGATCCATTTCCAAAAGCACAAAACTCACCACTTCCTGTCCAGAGGATGTGTTTTGATAAAGACTGGCCTGGAACACCTTTTTAATGTTGCAAAATAAACATTTTTACAAAAACTATTTACCATTTTGTACAACCTGTAGACGTGGGAGACACTTGTGTCTGATGGTCTCTCGCGTGATGAAAGTGCACCGTTTCAACTATACACATACCTTACTCATACTCAGGCAAGGAGGAAGAAAAGAAGCAGAAGGCAAAGCGGTGTACGTTTTCACGAGGATTCCTCGGCTGCAGCGGGGCACTCGATTTATGTGTCTGATTAATTGCTTTTCAAATAAATCACAGTTACCGGGCCTGGGGCATCGCTCCCTATCTTGAGGTGTGTGAGAAAACAAGACAAGAAATGGGGGGAAAGGGTGCACAATGAAGGAGAGGAACAAGGTGACAGTTATGCGTTTGAGTCGTTGAGTTGGTAATAAAGTTCACACTGACAGCAGGGCCCCTGCTATCTGTATGTGTGCGTAAAGTCTGTGTGGCCTGAAAAGAATGAGTGATGCTGTGTCACAGAGGGAGCTCGGCAGTGATAATAGATCTGCAAAGTATTGTGTAACTGCATGTCAAGCCCTGTGGAGATATGCGTTTATTTGCTTGTGATGATTGAGGTTGTGTAATTGTTTACTCTGGGGCGGCTCATTATTCAAATGAGGTTGAGTAATTTCCCCCTCTGTCTTGTTAAAGTCCAGTTCATTGGGAAACCTGCACTGTAGAAGATTGCCTTTCCATAAACGTCGACCTCTGCACATTAATTAACAAAACGCACTGCAAAACAATAGATTTGAATGACCGAGTTTGCCTCTCACTTGTAAATGCACAGTCTCCATTTTGTTTTATGTCTTTTTTCTTTCGTCTCCATCTCACCCTCTGTCTACTTAGCTCCCCCCGTTTCTGTCTCTTTCCAAGCCCTCCCTCTTCATCCACGGCTTCCAACATCCTCTCTCCGTGCTGGGCCCCTCCGTCCTGGCACTCAGACTGCTCCTATCACTTCCATCAGCTAGCCAGGGTCCACGTCTCAGCGACATTAAATACCATCCCGTTACCCATCTGCACCTAATCTTCTCTCATCCCTCCCCGTCTCCGTCCCATCTCCCTCTTATGTCTCACACCTCTGACAGCAGCCAAGTCCATCCGCCGAAGATTCTACATGTTTCCTTCTTTCTCCACTTGTTTTTTTTTTTTTCATCCCCAACTCTCTTTCCGCCTCTCTAAACGAGCCTTTCAGAGGTTGTCAGTCATCGGCATCACCTCCGTATCCATCTGAACATGCGAGCGCAGAAAGGATGGTGAGATGGTGACGGATTGGTTTGTGAGAGAGGCTTTGAGCATTAGGAAAGGGGGGGGAGAGAGAAGGACCAAACCAAAAAAAGATGTTCTTCATCTAGAAAGCCTCATCCTGGTTATCTGTCAAGCAGCTGGGTGACCCTCTAACCAATTTCCAGTCCAACCAGTGGACAATTTCAAAAATACATGTGTATACACACTAAAAAATGATCCCATGGACTTCTGGCCATTCGCACGTAGTCCATATCACTTCCTGGGACCTTTTCACACCACTTATTAAGATAACAGCCACTCTGGAACATAGATTTGTAGGAATAGGCCATTTCACTCCCAGCAGTCTTCTCTCTCAAGGATCTTAGTTTCAGGAAACCATTACTGCTGTACATAACCGTTAGATAAGGGGATGGGCATTGGGAGCAAGCTGACGCAAAAGCAGAAAACACTGGGCTGAAGAAGAGCCAAAGGAAGCTGCAGGGGTAGCTGTGAATTACAGGGCCTTTCAAGCTAACCTGGGGAAGGGAAGAAAAAAAAAAGAGGGAAGATAAAAAAAAGTCAGTGGTGAGCTCAGTCTTCACTTTCAGTCCAATAAAGAAAATAAGCGGACAGATCTTTCTTTCTTTTTGTCTTTCTCCTCTGTCCAGACCACTAATAGCTGTGTCCTCTCATACTCCTCCGTCCATCTCTTCATCCTTTCTTCTTTTCAGGGGGAGAATTGAGAAATTGTGCCTGTGCCTTGACCACACTGTCTCGTGTTGGTTAGAGAGACTTCTCTTTCTGTTGAAGCTTTGCAGCAAAGGACTGAATAAATCAGTTAAAGACTGTCGGCACAAAAGGGAGGCAATCAGGAATCCGCTATATTTATTTTACAAATGCACACTGGTACAAAGTGCAAGCCTACAAAAACACGACTGCTTTTCTTCATGGAATAATAGCATACCCAAAAGTGTTTCTTTGCATGTTTTTATTCTTCTACTACGGTTATCATTCATTCTCTTTCCATGCTAGCTACTCTGTTTCTCCCTTCCAACAGTCCCCATATGCATGGGTTGGGTTGAAGTGCAGTCTCTACCGCTGAGCAGGTGGGTTCTGCATATAGAGGTGTGTCCCACTGCGGTGTTGAAGGAGTCTATAGAGGTGAGGTAGAGTGTGAGAGTGTCAAGCTGACTGCGCTGACAGTTGTAGAAGGCTGTAGGTTGTTGGGACATGGAGAGCATCCGATCAATGTGTGTGTCCATTGCAGCTACAGATGCATAGCATTCCACCACCATCCATCTGTTAGCAGAAGCACTTAAAGGGATAGTTTGGATGTTTTGAAGGAGGTTATCCATAGTCAATGTATTAACTACAGTAAATGGCGGTCGGCACGTCCCAAGTTTGGAGAAGCAGACAGGAGTAACGGCATAGAAGCGAAGCAATGGACTGCTGTGGGCGGCGGCCGCAGCAAAATGTATTTTATCTGAATAATATAAATAGGGGAGGCACCTTATTCTTTCCCTGATAATTCTACATTGTGAACAACAAATCCTTGTTGAAATCAGCAGTGGGAAAGATAGTTAACATCAGCTGGCGTTAACAGTCTGTGAACCGAGTTTCTGTAGAGTTGGATTAAGATGCGTTCAAGCTCTACTCAGTAAAAGTTAGTATTTAGAGAAACTTGAATAAATGCAGCAGTTTGGAAGGAGATGTTTTCACAGCAATATAAAATGGATATAAGAGCGGGAATTATAACCTGTTTAACTTCCTAACAAAAACTAGCATGAAATATAAAACATAAGATGAAATATGTTTTGCTGCCGCCCCGAACCAAAGCATTGCCGTTACTCCTGTCTGCTGTTTCTTGTGTACCTCTTACAACCCCTCTTCAAAACATCCAAACTATTCCTTTAAAGCATGTTAGTGTCTTTTGTTTCACTCTCCCCGTACAGCCTCTACCTCAGTTTGGGCCTGTGTGACTGTATGGATTTAGTGATACAATTTTGGCCGTTCTCCTGCGCTCCTTCCTGTGATGAGTGTATCCCGCAAACTCTTCTGTTTTTCATTTCTCAGTGCTGTAAAGCAGCCTAGTTCATTCTCATGGCATCCTATCCTGCATGTAAAAACAGGCAGCATATTTTCCATATAGGCCCACTGACAGATGGGTCGTGGTCAGAGTGCCAGGGATGGCATTTCCTTTGTCGTGCTTATTTTAAGTTCCTCTGTGTTTTTTTTGTTTCTGAGTTTTATCGTCCAGCACTTTTTGACCTCAGATTGTGTAAAAAAAAAAAAAAAAATAATGTGTTGATGAAATTTTGGAGTTACACTTAAATGTTTAAAAAAGGATAAATATTATCGTGTGTTGAGATGGTGCAGCGGGCCTGTTGCAGGCGCCTGCTTGTTTACAGAGCTATCTCGGCAGTTTGTGTTTGTTTGGTGGTGCCGTGTGATAGAACACAGGTCTCTGATAATGGAGTCTCTTTCTCTTCCTCCTCCTTTTCTGTTCATTCAACCCCTAACTCTTTTTTTCTCTCTCTCTGCCCTGCAGCTGTTTTTGTTCAGCTTGGTTTACTTTTCCATCCAAAATGTTAGGTCAAATACAGACTTGTACCCATTTCACAAGCACACATTACAATATGCTGGTGTGTTTACATTTCCTGCTCAGTATCGCAGACAACATAACACTCCTGACACCGAGAAGCATGACTTAAACAAAGAACTTTAACAGAGCAGAGCTTGATCCAGGTCTCAACCCCGAGCCTGACCCTGAGGTCAGTTTACAACTTGTCAAACCTTTAACCCTAAAGGGTCACTAGCATAGTGGGAAAACGGTGTTGCCAGGGCTGCAACGAATGATCATTTTAATATTTATTTATCAGGCAATATTTTTTTATAGATTACCTAATCTATAAAATGTCAGAAAACTGTGAATAATTCTCCAAAAAAAAAATGTCTTCAAATTGCTTATATGAATAAATGTATGACAATATTAAAAAAATGGAGGTCATCCTGTCTTTTAAAGGCAGAATAAGTTGGATTTTCCTAAAGAAAATAATGTACAGACTCAATCAAAAAGAATCCCACTCTATCGACACACATGACACACTAGGAGTGTGTGTCAGTGTCTGTATCCTCAGACTCTTCCCGCTACCTCTAATAAAACGCAGCGACCAGGTGCCAGATCGTAAACACGCATCCAACAGGAAGCTACGGAAATGACGGACACAGCACCGAAAAAACCCGCAAATATAGCGAGGCGAAACGCCAAGCCGACAAAGCTTGTTCCGAAACGAGAGTGAATCTGGGGTTGGCAAGCAACTTAACCCTCGTTAGGGTCCAACTTTGAATGTTGCGTTTACAAACCGCAACTGGAAAATCCTACCCATTCTGCCTTTAAGAAGCTATTACAGGCAAATGTCAATTTTCAAGACTGTAGACATTTTCTGTTGATTTTGATGAAAGGATAATAAATAGTTTAAGCAGGAGCCATAACACTCTCTGTCTCTCCCTTTTTCATTCCCCAGGGGCAGTACCGGCCTTCAGACCTCCTGTGCCCAGAAACCTATGCCTGGGTACCAATAGAGCAATGCGTACTCCAGCTGGAGAGCTCCCGCTATGCTCGTTTCAACCAGGATCCTGATGCAGGTACAACTATCCAACACCGTTACCATTATTAATTTAAGATATTCAATGTTTTAAAAAAAAAAAAAAGGTGAGAAAACTAAATTTTTCTAACATACTCACCTGCCACTGTGAGCTTGGGTTTCGGATCCTCCAGTTCTTCGTACACGCTCTTCTGGATGACTCCCTGAACCTTGTGTTACCATCTAATCCGGTTTCACTGTGATGGTGTATTGAAAACTGTTGGCTTGCTCCAAGGCAGCGTGCAGCCACTGAAAAGAGGTAAAACAGAGCAGCTCCTGATCACACAATCTTCTCTCCCCATGATCCTTCAGCATGGTCAGAGTAGAGCCAGCGCTGTCCTTATGGAGGACCGAGTTGCCATTTAGATGAATAGTGATATTAGCAATAATAAACCACTTGCAGAAGGTAGACTGGCAGACGCCCATCGTCTGGATTGGCGGGCTGAGAGATGGGGGCCAGGGAGAGAGTCAAATAGACTCTAAGTGGGTTTGACAGTTTTGAAAGGAGAGTTTTGAATGATTTTCTACATAGGTTCAGAGCCAGAGAGGCCGATACATTTTGTTTCTACTCATTTCTTAAACCTCTCTATGCTTCTAGGTGGTTTTTAGATAAATACGCAGCTCCCACATCAACCCAACTGAAATGGTTTGCGTCATATGGCTCTGCCCGTTGAGCAGAAATACTCACACCTCATGTAGACTGACAGTCCACTTGGTATGATACTGCTCCTGCTTCAGAATGAAAAAAAAGTCAAATGATGTATATACCGTACGGTTACCATATTATGGAAATTCAAATCACGTCTTCAATAAGGTAATCCTAAATCATAAGGTCTCCCTGCATAAGTAAAGGACACATTTAACATTGGGTGAGTGTGTCCTTTCTTGCATGATAATTCCTGCATTTTTAAATCAGGCTCTACTTTTCACTTCTCTACCATGATAGCAAGCTGTTAAAACTGGAATTCTCCACAATTGACTTCGCGATCAGCGATACAATCCTTTATCGTCCCTTCCCTAAAACCTACACATGCTGTCCATATTGCAAGTACCTGTAAACAGGAAAAAGCCACTGATGGACAGTAATAGGAGATGTGAGAGGACAACAATTTGATTGTCAAGCACACCGGGATTGATGGATGAAGGGTAAGAGAGGGAGTAATCGCAGACTAGATGGAGGGAGACTTTGGTTTTATGGAGATGGAAAGTGAAAGGCAGGGAGGCTGGTAGTTGTACGCTGGCACTAGAAGAGAGAAGTACAATACAATGAGAGACAGATTGACAGGGAGGTGGAGGAGGAAAGAGCCATATGTTAATTTGGAGAGACGGCTTAAGTGTTTGTTTTAATGAGGTCATACATGAACACCGGGGCCATTTACCGAGGTAAAAATTATGAACTTCAAAGAAAACTGACACTGATGCCCTTTTCCTCTGATCTCTTTTTTCAGAATCAGAATCTTAACACCTGACATAAGCAAATATTTAATGTTTTGTTTTTTTTTTTTTTTTTGGCCAGCTTTTCTTGTTGACTCAAGCGGTGGTGAAAGCACTACACCCAGGAGAAATAAGGGCATTTTAAAAGCCAATAGTAGGCTGGTTATTTACAACATTGCCATTAACAACTTAGGTGGTAGGTCTGACCTTTTTCCTGTCAATCATACCACTAATCCCTGAGTAGGCACAAATTACTGAGGACAAGGTGGCGGTTTCAGAGTTAGCCATTTTCACTGTGGCCAGAGCGTGTTTGTGTGTCTGTGGCTCTTGCGGTGCCTCCATTCCTGTGTGGACCGTTGATCTCGGACGGGTCTGGACATTATTTCAGGCCTAGCTGTTCAAACGCATTATTTCAGTGCTCGCTGTCTTGATGGTAAGCTCTCAGGCTTGTTGCCAAAGCTGTGTGGTGCCAGACTGTAGTGGTTGTGTGGAGGTTCGTGTCTTCTCCAGAAATACACCCAGTGCCAGCAGGTCAGCCTGCAGTGTCATCGTCAGGTTAGCAGCATGGCACATGGCCTGTGGCCCGCTCCCTAACTGGCAGTTCATCAACGTGTGGCTTGTTTGTGGCCTAAATAAAGACATGCTGCAATCTCTTTTCAAGTCCTGGGGAATTCCTGACTGCATGTCATGGTGTGGGAATCTCCTATGTGTCTTTTAGGAGTATCTTTTATTTTGCTGTTTAGGTAATGACGTTTTGTACTTTGGCCTTTGTGTGTTACACTATTTTGTCTGTCTACTCTAGACTTTATTTTGTTCTGTCTCACGGCAAACATTTAACAGATCATTTATATCAACCACCTTCAGGCTAGTTGTCAAGTACGGCTCCTGAATTTTGGATCAATAACAGAGTTTAACTTATTAAATACATGGGTTAGAGTGATTATATGTCTTGAAAAAGCTTGGTAGAGATTAGGGTTAGGTTTAAATTTAGCCACACAAACACTTTTATTTTGGATTATTGGACAACAAATCCTTTAAAAAAAAAAAAAAAATTAAAAAAAACAATAATAAAATAAAACTAGTTAGATTGTTTGTTGATAAGCATGTGAAAGAAATGCTCCTTAAATCTGCTAGTAGTTGGATGAATGCAATACATGTTTCAGTGCCCTGGAGCCCAAAAAGAATAATTACACTTACAGTACACAAGTGATAGTACAATTTGGAATACTTGAAAGTGAGAACAAAGCTTCTTTATCTTAAAAATAAAAAAAAGATTAAAACAACTTGACATAAAATGTTTAAGGAATTTCAGTTTTCACCAAAACGTGGTGTCCCCATTCATTCCAACTAAGGCGTGTTATAAGGCCGTGCCTCGAACTCCAGGCCTGAACACGGGGTGAAAAAGAACTGGGGTGCTGGCTGCGCGTTCAGATTGTAAGGGTGACCGGGTTACAGAGCTGTCTTAATGAGGTGTCTAAAGACAGCCAATCTAAAGTTTACACAACTCTGTCCAAAGCTGAATGCTCACATTGATTACATGCCTGTTGCGGACACATCGAAGGCCCTGGGGCCTCGTTCGGGCCTCTAACTAATGTACATACAGTATGCACCCACACACACATAGACACACACACACCCTGCACAGCACACATGTGTTATCTCACACACACTCATAATCTACTGTTTGCTTGGCGGAGAAAGAAGTAGGGGCATTTCCCTCTCAGCAGGATCAACACTTGCGAAAAGACACAAGTAGCCCCCCCCCCCCCCCCCCCCCCACACACACACGCACACACACACACACACACACACACACACACACACACACTCCCTCCCCCGGACCTTGAGTGAGTCCAGCAGGCGCCACACCATACGCACGACATTACACATTACGTACACACACTACACTATGTTGCATAAATATCTAAAATGTTGAATTAGAATATTCTCATTCTGCTGGTCTCTCTTTCATGGCTTGTACGGAAACACACGTTCACTTCTCATCAAGCCGATTGCCTCCGAGATCTACAGTATCTGTGCTTTCAGCCATGCAGAGTGAAGCCGAAACATTCGGTGGGGGAGACAGCACCCAACCATTACCCTCCCCCTGCCTTCCTAACTATACTTCTAGCTTTTACAGTGTATACACTGTCATATCTGTCTCACTGTCGGGGCCACTTTGCTCCGCTCTTCAGCAGGCTTTCTGCTCCTCAGCCTGGCTTATGTTAATGTTCCCGTTCAGAGTGGTGGGGAGAACGATTAGAGCTGCAATGGTTAGATGACTCATCGATTAGTCGATCTACATCAAAAGAATCGGCAACTATTTTGATAATCGATTAATCGTTAAAGTAATTTGCATGCAAAAATTGCAGGAAAAGCTGCTTTCAGTGTTTTTAAAATATGGAGATTTCCTACTTTTATCTGTTTTATGTCATATTAAACGGAATATATTTGGGTTATGGACTGACAAAACAAGACTTTAAAGACATCACCTGGGACAATGAGAAACTGTGATGGACATTTTTCACTATTTTCAAAAATGTTATAGACCAAATAATTAATCGAGAAAATAATCGACAGCTTATCTATAATGAAAATAACCATTAGTTGCAGCCCTTCCCCGGATCTGCTGCAATTTTACCACTGCGGAAGAACTGTTCCCTCATTTAAATCAAAATAAATAAATAATATCCTTTATAACCCAGGAGAATTCTCTTCTTGCGTTCTTTACCATGGAGGTCAAAATTCATAGTCGGCTTCAGAGATTCAGGGTCAGCTTGGACGGATGCGTTCTAACCCTGGGGCTTGAACCCAGGTCCTCCGGTCAAAGAGCAGTCTTCTTACTCACTACACTACACCACCATTTTGGCCTTTCTCCTTTCAAATGTGAGCCCTATTTCAGATTTGCTACATTGGGTCATAGGAAGTGGTCATAACCCTGACGGCCTGCTTTTGAGCAGCGTCCGGTGTTAAGCAAGTAGTTTGAAAGTTCGAATGGATGGGAAGAGAGATGGGAGCGTGGCGAGGTGTCAAGGCCCCTAACCTCGGCTCTGACCCTCTCACTCCCTGACCGACCCTCACCACTCCTCTTCCCCCCGACCCTTGAACCCCCGACCCGGAGGAGCCGTGACCTGAGAGCAGCGTGTCACTGAACGTCCGGTGGGCCTGGCTGGAACGGGGTCTGGAGCTCCTCGACACGAGGCGCAGCTGGAGGACGGAGCGAGTGAAGAAGCAGTGAAAGATGTTTATGTGAGGAGCGGATGTTTGGATTGCCTTGAGTAAGAGAGAGAGATATAGAGCCCTCTGCTCAGTATAACTGTTGAGGTTAATAGAGCATCTTAAAGCCGCACGCTGCTCTCCAGTTTGCTCTGTGAAATGTCCACAACGTAATATCTTCACAAGGGGACAGTGGTGCTTTACAGCAGTGTCACATTCGAGTGGACAAGTGTACCTTTGCGTAGCTGTAGTGTAAGTGGGCTGTCAGACTGATAAAGAACATGAGGAGGCACATAGTGCTTAGAGAGACAATGCTGAAGGCAGCTTAAGTTATTAAGGAAGCATCAAACTTTTAAATATTTTCACTTTCATCCCATCAGGACGCATTAATTCTTTATGGACCAAAATTACGTTGCATAACTTGTTTACATCTTTTAAAACCCATTTCCCCCCCGCGCATGGTAAGACTTAACACACTGCGGATTTTCTTCATTTAAAAGTTTGTATCAAGTATTCTTCGATCGTGTGACTCAGCAGTTTTTAGAGAATGCTAAAGACTCAGTGGTTAGGGCATTAGTGAGCAGGGAAATGAGGCTAATAAATAAAATATGAATCCGCAGGGAAAGTTGAAATATGAAAATATCTTTTATGGAGATTAGGGGTTGTGAGAGCTAAGGGAGCCTCTGGGCTTTATGTTTGTACCCAGCTCTTGCTTTTCAGTTAGTGCCTGAGCTTACGGTGAGTTGCCACAGTACATGAATGGTTGGAACATTCAGTTACTGTATATCTGCATAAACACACGTGGCTATTTGACTCCTCATTTGTCAATCCCCTTTGTGTGGTCTCGAATATTTCTCGAGATCGCAAGAAAATCCCTCTTGTCAGGCTTCAGGTGATGCATTTGTGTCCCATCAGTGTCCTGTGAGGAGCTACTGTGGGTTAGTTTGTGAGACGACATGGAGACGACAATGAAGAGGTTCCTGAAGAGGTTAGCGTGGCTCTGCAATAGCATCAGAGTATTTCTTAATTCAAAAAAAGAGCATAGAATTGCACTGAAGACTTTTCTCGATGGAATAATGACTTTTTTCCCCTCTTCTCTCGACTGGCTTCGGCAAGAGTTTGATTTACCAACTGGCTCCGCTGATCTGACTGGTTGAAGTTCAATCACCTGCCAAGTTGTTGTTTTTTGACAGTGTCTGCCCTTTTACCGGTTTCCCATGACAGCTTCTCAGAAGTTTCTGTGCAACAAACCGTCATGATCGCGTCAGAATCGTCTATGATCGATGATACGTTTTTAACATATCACAGCAGCAAAGTTGGTTACCTCACATTGGTTTTAACACGTTTTCTGATCACATCCAGCCCATGCATAGCCACAGTTCAGTCAAAGCCTGTGCTTTGTAAACTGGGAATCCCTTTTAACATCTGGCACAAGAGAAAAGACCTTTTGTTTGCGGCATTACATCACAGTTTTGCTGCTTTTCTCTCTGTTGTCTTGTTTTCCCAGTTTATTAGGTGATCAGGTGGGATTTAGCAGTACTGTGGCGAATATTTTAGGAATTAGTCCGAAATATGCGAACGTGGATCGCTCGTACCACCTGGGTGCTCAGCTGTGAGCCACATGGGTGTTGTCATGGGGAGCGGTAGTGGCGAGTGGGAGGCCCCTGAGCTCTATTAATACCAAATCTAACTCGCTCCTGTTTGACTGATGTGTCGCCATGGGCCTGGCGAGCCAGTCCAATCCACTGCCTGGCCTGAAGTTTATTTTCATCTGCTTCCTCTTAGCTAGGCCAGGATTGCTCCAGAAAAGCAGGCTGATTGAATGAAACACTGTGTCTATGGGGTGTACATTTCAGAAAGCATGGTATGAATTTAAAATTGAAGACATTTTTACTATTGGTGTAGAGGCAGAATGCTCGGAGAGGATAAGGGGCTTCACTAAGGAGAGAGATAAAAGCTTTTTAAGAGGGCAATTAGAATGACATCAATACTCATTGAAGTTCCCGGGAATGAAAATTAAGGACTCCTCAATTTCTGACTGGAGTGGATGATTTTCAAATCCTCTTGCATTCACACATTACATGCAGTATATGTGGGATAGTTTGGCTCCAGTTGATACTCCCTGCTGTGCTGCCCCTTGCATGTCCTCCTGGCGCCAGCTGTGGACAGCTTGGCTCAACCTCTCACTCCTGGAGGCAGCGGTTTTAGTATCGGAGCGAGGGTCATCATTTTTATTTTATTTACCCTTTTTTCCATCCGACTCACCAGAGGACCATTGTTAGCTGCAGAACACGCACACTTCTGAGATTAGCAGTGTTTTCACTGGTCTGGTGGGAGCTGGCAGTGTATGACACAGGACCTAATGAAATGCTGAGTTTGGCAGGCCAGCGGGGAGCAAGGCCCCGTAAACAAGGGCCAACTAACTTGCCTGCTCACGCACCGCTGTGACTCCAGGTTTAGGGTATAGGGAATTTAGCTGTGGCAGGAAAAAAGTGCTTTCTGCTCCTCCAACAGCTTCTCGGAATAATGGTGTATCCTTGCCAAGTCACTCAGAGGTTAACTCCTAAGAATGAGGTGAAATAAGGACAGTTTTTATTGTGCTTGATGTTTCTGCGCCTTATTACCTTCTCATGTTTGTGATTCAGGAGATCCTCGGGTGCTGAAGGATGTGGGCAGAGCTCTTGTGCTATACAGACGGGCCGTCATGCCCTACGCCGCCTACTCCCGCAAACGCAAAGGCTCCAGTGACGAGACGGAGGTGCAGCAGTACGCCGGCTTGGTCGGCCAGGACTGTGCTGAAAGGATCTTGCTCTACCGCGCCTAGAACTCACAGCGTCACACCACTGCACCTTTTTTAATGTACTTGCATACTCCCCTCCCAGCAATGTCCGTCTGTCTCTGTTAATGTATGTCTGTGTGTGTCCTCGCTGTCTGTGAAAGTGCTCTCTGCTGCCTCTCCCAGTTGTCTCGCCACGCTTAGCTCTACGCAGGCTCGAACAATGCAGCAGCCACTCACTATCTATGTATGTACCCATTCACCCATTGGCCTCATTAATCAGTTATGTGTCATTTACATTTATTTGAAAAAATAATGTTATCAATAAATCCTGCGGTATCCATTCTCTCTCTAGTATTTCCGAATCCTTCTGTTTGATTTGACTCCGCACAGGGACCGGCCCCTTGAATGTTATTTTGATGACGCTTTCATTTTTCTATCCTCAACCTGGTACGCTTGAGCAGTGACGTTCCTGATGATGCTGCTGCTCTCCTCTGAGCTGACACGGGTTAAGATGTATTTTAGCATTGCCACGTGAAGAGCATGTTCTCTTTTGAATGTTCAGTGATTTGTGAAGGTGGTTATCAGTTGCTTACGTAACATCCCCAAACTGCACTACACCATAACATTAAAGATTTTTTCTTTCTTTTTTTATCACTGGAACTCACTGTTGTCTGTAATATTTATAGCTTTATTTGCTTTTCTTTTAATATTGACACTGTTATTTTTTTTGTTGAACCAAATAAAGGGGTTGTATATCCCCTGCTTGGACTTTGTGGCTTTCCCTTGCGTGAGAACTATGTAACACCACCCGGAATTTTGGAAACAATAATGCATCAACATCATTTCTCAGGAACTTGGCCCAAACGTCCACTTGGACTCGATGAACTGATTAGAATTTGGTAATCAAAGGTCAACGTCACTGTGACCACAAAAAAAACGTTCTTGGCCATAACTCAATAATTCATGTTAATCAGGACTATTTCACACAATGTCTAATAGGAGAAAGTGATGACATTGTGGACAGGCATGGATGTAAACTGCAACTTGACTGGTTGGCGGAGTCATACAACCGGGAGGCGGTAATTCTAGTTACACATGCAGTAGTAAGCTTATGTCTCACAAAACACATGCGAACCCAGACATAAGTGCTTGAGTTAAGATTTGCTGAATTGGTCCAAGCAACAGGTGTTAGAGATATGAGCTGGCAGAACACAAACGCGGATGGCCTCTCGCCCTCAAACAGCGTGTCAACAGCAGGCCAGCTCTCAGCCCGGCCAGGGCCCGGCTGAGCTGGTGCCATCCGGCTTGCTTAACTTTGTCCAAAGCAACTCTAGATGTCTAAATGTTGTATCTGCGGGCCATTTTGGGGCTTACAGTACTCTATAAAAATGTTTCTCTTCTTATTCTTAGTCAGAATTTATCATACACACACTGTGTGTGACTCTCTTTTCAGGTTCTCTCAAATCTATGATGTCCATCGCAGAAAAGTCAACTTAGGAATCATGCACAATGCCGTCCTTATAACTTAAAGCGGAAACAGACAACTTTTAAACATTGGTGTTATTGTTGGCACTGATGTCGCAAAGACAACCAATTTGCTTTCCGTTTTTTCTCAGAGCCTAGCAACTACAACACAGGGCGCACTGCAAAGAACTTGCATTGATACTCTGGTAAGTGGGAAAAGCTACTGATGGCTATCGGGGAAAACGAGCGCTATCCTCTTCCTGTTCCTGGTTGCTGAATGGTTGCAGCACTTTCCCTGTGCCGTAAAGCGAGCCTTCGTTTTCCAGGGAGATCTCACCCAGTGGCAGACGAGGTTTATAGGGAACCAATCTAAATGCCGATGCTGTCATTATTCTACAGCTATTACATTGTGCAATCAACATTCACTTCATAATGATAAGTCAAGGAAAAACATATTGCCACGTAAGCACCTTGCTTTAATAGTCAAATATTAGATTGATCAAATCCAGTTTCTTTTATTTTTTATTAAAAGTAATCAAGTTTACTGTTATCCTAACATTCATGGTTGCAGTGCAAATAGAAAGTGCTAGGACAGCATCATGTTGTGATGACATGCATTATATTAGGATACACCAAATCCTCTGGAAAATCAATCAGAGTGTTGGCTGTGCGCATCCTCAGAAATGCATGCAGTGTGTCCACAAGATGCAGTTGTGAAGTAAGGACAGCAGTAGACTCTCAACAACAAACAACAATGGTGTGAAGTTTGGAGCCACCGTGATCTCACCATTAACAGAGCCCAGTGTGTATACTTTTTAAATCCCCCTGCAGACCTACATGTCTGTGTGAGGTGGTTAGCCAGGTTGTGTGTGGGATATCTCTAACCCAGCGGGTCCTATTCATCTGGATTCTCACCTAGAAACACAAAATCATACAACAGACTGAGCGAAAAGTGTAACCGCACACTTTTAAGTGTCAGCTTGACCCTGTTTGGACTACACTTGTATTTGTGCAGCAGCTCTGCTCTCCAGCGCGGCTTGACCTGCCACCCATTCTGCCAGCCTGCCTGTCTGCACCTGATCCTGGGAAAACAGTTGAGAGAGTCAGTCTATCCAGTTTAAACTCAACCTGGGTTTTAAGAGCAGCCTATGTCCTCAGGAATTAGGACAGATTGACAGGCTAATTCTCCAAGAAGGGAACACTGACGCTGGCTAGTGGCCATGTTTGATTCACTGTTTCTCTCCCACATTAGGCATGCTTCCCCTCGGACTTAATGTGCACTCACACAGACACACACACACACTCCTGGCACTGTCACGAATCGTTAGTCTTGGTGGACGCCACAAATAAGGACATGTGCCAGTGCTGTGGTGGACCTCTTTCTGTCAAAACAAGTGGCCTGGACCGGTCGCTATTTTATAATGAGTCCATAATGCTGCAAAACACAGCATGGCAGGGTTTGGACATTACGCTGATATATAATTGTGTCATTGCTTATAATTTTTTTTTAAGTATGAGGTCTGTACTGACCATGCACTACTGCTGATATACCGTACAGCCAAAGGTCAGTATTCAGAGAATAAAGGGGCCTGGAGAGAAGGCTTTATTTTCACGTCAGACCTGAGTCACGGAGATGGTTTAAACACTCTTGATGGTTTACTTTAGACTGTGTTGGTGCCAAATGGGTGGGGGTTTTTCACATTGGAAAAAATAGAGACTGGAAAAGGGAAAGGAGAGTAGACCCTGTCGTAAGATAACCTTAAGAAAATTAAAGTGCTCACGGAATATCTTAAAATGTTAGTTGTTTGCATGTGACATGCTGTACGGGAGTTGCAATTGAAGTTGAAGCACTAAAAACCATGAAATGTCAATTAAGGTCGAGGTAGCGAAAGAAATGGAAGTGTCTGTTGAATTTTAAAAAACAAAAGCAGGTAAAAATCAATTGAAGTGTAATTAGTGAAAGCATTTGCAAGTTTAGCTTCAACTTTAAGTCCTGTCGGCAGCGGAATTGGTAGCTTGTGAAAGTAGTTGAAGAGTAAGAGATGAAAGAAGCTGAAATATCAACCTAACTGTAATGATCTCTGCCAGGTGTAAGCCTGTGAGGAGGTCATGCTTTTGGTTGTGTGTGTCTGTGTGCGTGTGTGTGTATCTGTCTGTCTTTTTGCAGCTAAACTCACATACTACCAGACCCATCAGCCTAATATGTGTGATTTAGGTGATCAACAACTGCTTCAGTAGCAAAACTTACATCGGGCAATCGGCTGAGCTAAAAACAAGCCGTATCTAGTCTGTTGCAGGACACATTTTGACCTTTGTCAAGACTCAAAAACTAACTTCTATAAAAAAGTTTGGTCTAATTTTTAAGCATTTGCAGATTAATTCCATACCCTAGATGTATGATCCACCAAAGTCATTCACAACACAAGATGCATGAATCCCACTTGAAATAGTTCCTACCTGAGATGTAAAAGATGAAAGGAATTGAAATTTCAGTTAAAGTTGTGTAAACAGGGACAGAAGTCCAACTATTTTTAGAAGTCTTTGTATCTCCTGTTCCACAGAAACTTTCCTCCTCCTCTCCACTATCTACTGTGGTTTCTCCACACATGTACTGCGGCCAAGTGAAAATGCCAGGGGACTCACAGAGTAGAGTAGTATGGGAAGGAAAAGCAAGTCGGTAAATGAGGAAAAAGAGACGCCAATCCTGACGTATTTCCCTTTTTTTTTTTTCCAAATGTCTAATCCAAACTCGCATGTGGAATCACGTCAGAGAAATATGGAATAATATCCCTCAGCTGTTTACGTAAATGTCTCTAAATGTTACGTGCTACCTTGGTGAGTGTTATTTGCTTTTGTTGTAAATAAGAGGGAAAAGCGTGTTTAGGGAAAAGAACAGTTTTGCAGATTTTTATCCTTTTTAAAGAAATTCCGTTTTTCCCTGACGGTTACACAAATGCTGAGTTGAAGCGTATGTGTCGTCCACCAGCATCCTCTGATCAAATCTACTGTACGTGAGTAACCAAGGACTTCTGAAGGGGCTATTACATGACGCTGTCTTCCTGTTTGTACATTTATGAAACTATCTGTAGGCAGTGAACTGTTTCATCCCTCTCTGTTTTGCTCCTTCACTGAGCTAATCTTTCTGCTGTACATGCAAGCTTTGTTTCATCGTACCCGCGGGCAGAATGTAAACACTGCCTCTGCCCACAGTATGTAGTATTCGTGAGTATGTGTGTGTTTACTCTTGTTGAGCGTGGGCTGCTTGTTTGGATTGGCTCCCTGTTAGGACAGTGTGAATTTACCATTCCATGTGTGTGTATGTGTATCTGTGTGTCTGTCGTTTGTGCAATTGTAATGCGGACGTGTATTATTGGCTCATGTTTGCACTGGCACCCACGCCAGGCCCCCCAGACCAGCGGAAGCTCCCGGGCCAGAGGAAGTGCCGGGCTCCTTTGTGAACAAGGCCCCCCCAGGATTAAGCGTATCGCACCCTAAATGCAGGCCCTTTCTCCTGGGGATTATCTAAGGGACAGGGGGGCGCCCACTCCCACTGGGAGCCCTGTCACCCAAATTCTACACGCCGTCACCAGACCGCTCCCCAGCCCCCGCGCTAGGATACAGGACATGAGGGGAGGCGTTGTGCCTCTAGAGACAATGCTAAAGTGATTAGCCGGCATTATTAAGGGACCATAGAAAATGCATTTTGACATGGGGCTTCGAGTTGATCCAACTCGCTGTTGGACATGGTGAAAATATTCACAAGCATCAGGATGTTGTGTACATATGTTGTGTCAGTGATGCAGGCATGTAGCCAAGAGTAAACTATTTAAGCTCAGTTAATGTCTGCAAAATACTTTTGAATGTATGTGTGTGATACTGCTTCCAAAATGATATACAGTTCATAAGGACATACATAAAAAGGACAGAAAGGAACTCTTCTCATAGATTTATATTGATGGCTGCTTGCTTTGGGATTATCAATGGCAGTTGATACACACTTATTGTTTACTACATGACTGAACAGGAGCCTCAAACAAAAAGTCCTCTGTTTTCTGTGCAACCGTAAAATATCATTTGCATTGTTTTTCACCAGCGGGGGACTCTAACAACATTAACATCTAATAACACTCTAAAAAAAAATTTGAGGCACTAAAAAGATGAAACCTTTCTAACCTGACTTGATTTAGCTTACAAAAAAAGATCTGATTGGGGCTCATTGTCACATTTCAAATGTCTATGAGTTGTTGGCAGTTCTACCAAAGAGACATTTCTCCTCTAACCCTCTCAGATGGTTTCATTTAAAGAACTGTTTCAAAGGTGAATACAACTGTCACAGAACTTTGTTTTTTTCTTCTTTCCGACCTCATTAATCACCTCATGAGCCTTCAGATTTATGTTGTGACCCTTTGTAGGGGTCTGACACCTCGGCCGGGAGCCACTGGACTAAACTAACTGTATATAATGTATTTAAAAGTAGCTCCACTTCCACCATCTACTGCAGTATAAAGCTACTTACACATTGATGCATCAGCACTAACACTTTAGTTAGAAATAATAACAGCACGTCAGGCACAGTGGCCACTTTTACTCCTACTTTTGATACTTTAAGTACATTTGGGTGATAATACGTCTATATTTTCACGCATGTAGGATGTTAAATGCAGCACCTTCGCTTGTAAAGGAGTATTTTACTTTGTTGTAAGCATGCGAGCACATGGGGTTAAACTATAGCTGAAAACAAGCTTTGTAGAAGAAAACTTGTGCGGTAATTCATCATTATCAATTCATTGTGTGACTATAAAGGTGAACCAGGGTGCACAGGCATGAGAAGAGAGCCCCTCTGGTCTTAAAGTGCTGCTGTGTCGGCATGGAGACCCAGACAATAGCTGCAGGGAGATAAATGTTGTCATCATATGAAACCCTCTGTATGGTGTTGCTGCTTCTCTCCCTACAGGTCTTTACCACATTAATGTCTCTCTTCTGTTTATTCCTCCATTGTCTTCTCTCCTGCTTCTCTGGCACTGGCTTGTGCATCTCTTTCTCTCGGAGGCAGTCATACATATTCCCACTGGCATTAGAATACTAATGTGTCAGGGTGAATAGAGTAGTGCTTTCTGGCGGTGGTGGGAGTCGACCCACCTCTCAATATGTGCGCTGTCTCTTCTGGGGAATGTAAATCTTCTTTTGATTGCTCTTTCCCTGCTGCTTTTTCTGCCTCAAACTCATTTTACTCCACTACGGAAACTCTCCCTGTCGCCTGTTCCCTCTAGTTTCTATTGGATATGGGAGATATATTTTCCAGAAGTGTAGAACAGGTTGAGGTGAGAGTCATGACCAACCGCCTCCTAAACTTCTATTACCCCCCCCCCATTCTTGGCACATGAAAGCCAGCGCAGCCAATATTTGCAGAGCTCTAAATCTTCGCCTGTTGAATGCTGCTGTTGTTGCTTATGGAGGGGAGTGCTTGGCATCGTCACGGCAACCTGCTGGGTCTGAGGGGGAGCTGGCCCATGGAGGAGAACAAAAAAATGTCAGTATAATTAAGATTGTTAAAACGCTGATATTTATGGCCTATGCAGACTACAAAACTCAAGCCCGGCGAGTGAAGTCGTTGCAGAAGAACGCAGAAAAAGATTCCTTATGACACTGTTTTTCTTCACCGTGTCATTAATGGTGTTTTTCTTGATGAAGGTGTCATAGTAGACAGTATACCATGCATTTGCTTTGAAAGTGTTGCATGCAAATTCATATGAAATCTTTATGATTATCTTAAAAACCAAGACATGTATACATTATCTGCACAAGATGCACCTCAGCATCTCTCCTTCCTTCTTTACTCACACCTCGTTTCGTGCTCTAAATGCAGTTGGCTCTCAAATGTAAGTAATAAAGAGTACAATTTTTTCCCCTAAAAGCCTATAATATCTTAATAAGTCATTTTTTCCACTAGTAACAATTGTTTTTATGGTTAGATTTCAACTAAGTATTTACAGTGTAGGTTCATAATTGGCTAAAAGGCTACAAGAGGGTTTTGTTACACTGTGTCACGGGAATTAATACAAAGAGTTCATGGATTTATGTACTCACAACAGGGTTGACCCAAACATTTATCATTTCCATTAAGTTATATTGACATGAACAGCTTACAAACCTACAAAAATATATGAATCACTGGCAGATCATTTGCAGAATGTACTGCCCCCAAGTTACACAGCTGTACAGCACCCCCCCCCCCCCCCCCTCATTTGAGAATCCTCCACACATGAGCAGCCATTCCTGATTAGCCACGCATTCGAGAAATGTCAGAAATGTTTCATGCGCCTTGTCTCAGCTCAACTGGTGCAGTCAGATGTCCGTACAGGACTGATAAAGGCAATGGGCCGGGGAGCTGAGGGTTCAGAGGGGCGGTGCTGCGGTGGTTAGAGGATGAACCATCAGCCAGCTTCTGCTACACTCCATGTTTCCAGCAATCACGCGCAAGGAGAAACTGATGTCTCGAGAACTAAAATATGTCCATCATTAAGGACCAGACCACCTGAACTGCAGTTCTCCGACATCCCATGTTAAGCCATTTGCAGAAACATTTCACTGAACAAATATTTTTATTTCAGGCAAAAAACGAGGGCACAGGCCTGTCAAACTGCAGTGTTCAAATTGACAGTTGGAGAGGGAGCGGCTGCTGGTGGAACTGCCATGCATCAGGAAAGGGGGACGGATGAGGTAGTTTTACAAGTAGAGTCTGGAAAAGACTTCAATTGGGAAAAAGGTGCAACAGCATTTTTCATGCAATGATGACCACTGCTTTCATCTCTTACTCTTCAACTACTTTCACAAGCTCACAATTCAGCTGCCGACTGGAGTTCAACTTGAAACTAAAGCTGCAAATGCTTTCACAAATTACACTTCAGCTGATTTTTACCTGCTTTTGGCTCTTAAAAATCAACAGACACTTCCATTCCTTTCACTACTTCCACCTTAACTGACGTTTCAACATCTTTAAGGATTTGATTAGTAGAAGTGGTGGTGTGTTCATAGCTGCCACAGTCAGGATTTAAATACACTGCACTTCAATATGACGCCATTATGAGTAGGTTTTTATTACTATTTAAAGTTTCAACAAAATAAAAGCATTAAAGGATTTTGTGTGCCCTCAAAAACACTCCGGAGAACGACGTGAAACTATGCAAATTTATTCAAAACGTCAAGTACTGTGAGTTCAGGTAACAGCCAATACGTCAATACAAACCACAATTGTATGAAATACTCTGGTTGATGTGGTTTGCTTGGACAGTGTATATGCAGAGAGAGAACTCATGTCTGGGTTTTGACTTTGCGGTTGCTACATGGCGCCCGTAAATCGAACCAAATAAGGACCGTGGCCAGATATCATGCTCGCTGCAAGAGCCGGGGCCTCTGAGCCATACGCAGATAGAAGGAGAGATTCACTGATCCCAGAAATCCCCAGTGGCATGCAGCCTGGCCTGCGCCCATTGAGCCTCTGTGGCTCACAGAGCTGATCATTCCTACAGAACTACAAACTCTTCCACACCACTGGCTGGGGTTGTTGAATGTGCGTGAGTGTGCTGGCTTAAAGTGCTCTCTGCAAGTTTATCACTGACTTTGCTGATGCATGAACGAGGATTCACTGCGTATTCCTTCATACCAGCACTAATCTAAGACATTTAAGTAGAAATATTTCACTACTCTTTTCTTTGACAGTGTTCTACCAACTTAGGCATCTGTGTTCAACTGTGGGTCGCTACTTGACAAAGACAGCAGGGACCAAATTCTCTTTCAGAAGTGATTCAAAGGACGCTTGCTCGGGTCAGCATATGAGACCGCAACGAAGAAAGTTGTTGGCAGAGTGGATTTCTCAGGAAATATCCCCTCCGCTGGTTAGCAAGCCACAAATCCCTGCTTTGGCCAGAAGACTTTGCTGAATGTACAAGAAAAAATAGGGGTTAGCAGATGAGAAAAAGGGAAGAAAACAGTGGACTGCCATACAAATTAAATGCAGATTCTGTATATGTGATTTTTATGTCAGAAATGAAAAGAAAAAAAAAAGGAAAAGATGAAAAATGGAGAGAAATAAACATCATCGGGCTGGCTGGGCCCCTTGTTTCATTTGGCGGATTGAGGCTCAGTACCATAACAGCCCAGTCATTACCCAGGAATCCAGAGTTAGGGAAAAGAAAACCAGGCCTTTCCTTCCTCTTTTTCTCCCTCTCTTCAACTCTTTCACTCAATTTCTCTCACCCACTACATCCTATACTTCTCTTTTTCTGTTTCTCATCGTCTCCTTTCCTTATCGTCTCTCTCTGGTCTGTTACCTCTATGTCGTCTGTTCCCCCGAGGGCAGTTCTAATTCACTTATAAGCCCCTAAAAGACCCCAGCGTGCTGCATAGAGAGAGTGTATCAGCCCGTTTGTGGTTTAGAATAAGTCTTCTGTTGGTGTGAGCTTGGCCTGAGAAATATTCTCAAGTTCACCACTTTGAAAAAGCATGAGATAATTTGGGGTTAGTGTTTATGAGTCACTCCGGCGGCCAATACTGTAATACGAAGAATAATATAACAAAAACCTGATCTGCAGTGCTGCGGGAAAGGAAGTGTTTTCAGCCCTGGTCACATTATTAGTATTATTCTTCATGAAATGGGTTCCTTTCTGGTGGGAATGAGGAGCCTCAGTGAGCCCACGTCGGTCTGTGGCCTCCTGGTTTTACTGTTCAGTAAACAGAGCGGGGAGGAAGATGGTCTACGCCACACATGTAGAGAACCCAAGAAACTTCAGCGCTTAAATCAAAAACGTGTGTGCAGGAAAGCTCTGGAAAGCCCAGTGCCAGGTTTACCACACAGGATACAGCAGCTAGAAGTGAGGAGGGAGGAGACGAAGCGTCGTGTTTAGGGTAAAAAGTTGAGAAGTTGGTAAGTCTTGGGGGCACAAAATACAACACACAGAAAAGATTTTGTGTTTTGAATTTTTATGCACTCCTTTTTTTTCCAATACAAAAAAAATAATAATGACAATAGTAATTGGTGTCATTGGATATACAGACAGATGGAGTGAGATACACAGAGACAAAGACAGAGACAGTCATGCATGACCTGCATTATCCGCGGTCACCACACTGGAACCAGGTTGTCGTCTCTCTGGAAATTACCATTACAAACTAGACGCAGAAACTCGCTCTCATTCTCAGGGAAAGACATATTCATTATCCTTTTAAGATAACACCCCATGTGGCTCTTCCAAAATACATTTTTCTTGCTGTGGTTTTTCCACTGCATTAACCTGTGTGTGTGTGTGTGTGAGGCTGCCTCTTCAGATTATCTCATCTTCTGACAGAAAGCCTCCTCTCTCCCTCCCATAAGTTTCATCTTAATTCTCCTTTGGTTCTTTGGCTTCAGACAGGGAGTGCTGAGTTCCTGGCCTGCTAAGGCGACTTTCCATCACACTGATGTGTGTCTGGAGACAGGACCGGGCCTCTGCTGGCTGGGATACCCAACCCCGGCCTTCATTGCAGGGGTGAGATATGGGGCTGGGCTGCTGTCGATGGCAAACCTGGACAGATGGAGAGATAGAGAACATTTGTAGTAACTGTATCCTTTTGGGAACAAAGTTTGAATTGAAAAGATTGAAATATCAGCAGTCACACAGTTATAAAACAGTGGACACACTCTTCTGGAAATTATACTAAGGTAACCTAACCATAATATAAACAAAAAAACTGTTAATTTCCACAAAGATTGAACGCCACAGGGCTTTTTTGCCTTCGTTAATACAGGAAACATTTCCAATTCAATCCAAACTGCACACAGCATCGACAACAATACTTTTTATTGCATGGTTTAATGCAGCTCAGTTGCATGCAAATCTTAAGTATATTTGAGTTTGTCCAACTTTAAAACTTGGTTGCATGAAAGGTCACTACTAAAACTTCCTTTACAGCTGAATAGTGAATAGTAACAGACACACAGAGGGTAGCCTGGAACATATAGAAAGTTTAATATGGATGGAGGAAAATGGTAAGTTAAAGGCTTGTGGCAAACAGAGAAGTCCCTGTTTCAACATCTAGATAGAGGGAAAAACAAATCTGGGTATTTAAAGTAAGTAAATAGCTCACTTACTAAGCTGACCTTTGCAAATCACCAAATCTCCTCCAGAAGAGTTTGTACAGTACACTCTATGCTGGGAATGTGAATGAGGACACTTTTTCATCCAACATGGCTCGGTTAATAAGAACTGAAAAGTATAAAAACACATCAAAGCCTGACACTCAGAAGCCAAATTGGTACCAAACACTAAATATCCCGGGATGTTGTAGGACACGGGGCTGTGCTCCGCGCCTCCTGCCAGCAGCATCTGTGTCATTGTGCCAGGGGGAGGGTGGCATCAGTGTCAGTCTTTTCACACCGCCCACCATCCCTTGTGGGCAGATTTAACATGGTGCATTCTTCCTTTTCAAAGAGTCTGGAGGGCTGGAGGAAAAGACAGAAAGAGACCCTGTTCATGACTGGACGAGGTGGAGTCACTGGGCACCGTGCCCACACTCTCCCCTCCCCTCCTCCCCCACTGGTGGACTGACAAGGGACAAGAGTGTAAAGCCGAAGAAGCTTTTTTCCGTCATATTAGTGAGTGGCAGATTAGATTTTTTTTTGGGGGGAGGATGAAGTTGGAGTGGGCGTGAGCGTCAGGGTGCGGGGTGACAAGGCTTGTCAGTCAGAGGTGCTGACAGACAGCTGTGGGAACAGGGTGACAAAGGCCATCCGAGGCCTTCATGGGCTAACTTGTGGGCCTTTTATGGGTTTATCAAACCGCTGACCCCCCATCACCCTGTGCACAGGAAACGCTCTGGCAAATGAATGGAGAGATCATGTCAATGAGGAGGATGGGGCCTGGGACAAGAGGCAGGGTGGGAGGGAGTCGTGTGGAGGGGGAACGATGAGGAGGGGGGAATTGTGGGTGAACTTGGTGGGTTGGGATGGAGATCCAGATAGGAAGATAAAGCTCATCCCTCTCTCATTTTAACCTCTAAAATGTAAATATTCATATGCTGAACGTCTTAAACGTATGGTTATTTGCTTTCTTGACGAGAGTTAGATGAGAGGAACAATAGCTCTGCACGATATATGAAGTTACACAGCGTTGTATCTCCCAACCCGTCAAATACGGCAGCTTGGTCAAATGACGCTTCACGTAGCCCTCCAGCATCAGTCCTGCAGGTTCATGGCTGCCCTTGTTGCCGTAGTAATTATGAAGGGAATGGATGTCAGGGGACGTAGTACAGAGAGCAACAAGGTCTGCATATGCAGGAGGTCGGGGTGGATGAATGGGTCCAATGAACACATGGCTTTCACCCAGGATGTCGCTGCTCGTGTCCTGTGTGAAGACAACTTACTGCGTGTGAAACTGACTTATTTCAACGTACGTACCTTAGTTAACTTACTGTACGTAACGTTATTAACTTACGTCACAAACATAACATACCAAACCTGATCTTTTCCTAAACCTAACCAAGTAACGTAACATACTTTACTCACGTCATGTACGTAATGTATTGTTCAAGTCTATCAAAAATACCTTGCATGTTGAAAAAGTACCCAGTGAGATCAATTGTGTCCCTGAGGGGCTTCAAGCTATCCTTTCAAACTACTTTTGTAGATTAAATGACGCAGAGTGTGCTCAAATGTTCCTTTTGAGACAATCGGGTTGCCTTCAGTTGCTGCAGTCAGTTACTGAGCTTGGGGTTAACCGTTTGAGTCACTTATGATTCCCTTAAAACAGTCTTTTGTCGTTTCTCTCCCTCTGCCCGGCAGCTAAGTACACTATTGGTAAACAGATCATGTAGCATTGCAGCAGTGAAGTGAGCAGCCGCAGACAGATCAGCTGGATGATAGAGAAGGATGGCAAACGTTAGCAGGAAGGAGGGGGAGTTATGACAAGAGAAGGAGAGAGAATAAGAGCATTTTGAAGCATCTCATAAACGTATGTGAGACTTGCTGTATGATTTAAGAGAACTGACGATGTTACATGCTAATGTGGGGCGTGTGCTTGTCAAATTAAAACATTTGCAATATCGGGAAAAGATCTTAATCTGAATCTGCCTCTGTAGATCATCCCTCCAAAGATCTATATACTGTAAATTTACTATTTAAATAAATCTCTGCTTTTTATCAGCCTTCCATATTGTGGGGGTTATACAAAACATATCTCACCCTGAGACAGATATGTGAAAGAATAACACAAGAGCTGGACATCAATCTCCTGTTCAAAGCGCATGGAGCCGAACACTTTTCTATGAATCTGACCTGCGACCTCTATAACTGAGTTTAAGGGCAGTGAAAGTGAGCCGCCCTGGCTGTGTTTGTGTGTGTGCCTCTGTGTGTGTGTGTGTGTGTCTGGGCTGGTCCAAACTGGGCTGTCTGGATTTAAGGCCAGGGCCCCTGTACGCTGCGTCTGTGTGTCTGGGTTCGGGTGTCCTCCTCTCTATCCAGGCCGGCTTATTTATGACCTGCGCCGGGCCGGTCCAACATCCAGAGACAGAGAGGAGAGGAGGGATCGAGCGCCCCATAACCCCGGTGCATTCCTACACACACAAGACCTGACTGACACACATTCTCAAAAACACACTATAGATAAGGAGATGGAAATATCTGCCACTTTCCCTCCATACTATTTGTTCTCACCCCTTTCTCTCTCTCTCTCTCTCTCTCTCTCTCTCTCTCTCTCTCTCTCTCTCT
>CALSBV010010813.1:16136294-16150195 GCA_943590825.1 Bovichtus diacanthus
TCTCTCTCTCTCTCTCTCTCTCTCTCTCTCTCTCTCTCTCTCTCTCTTCTTTTCTTTGTCCAGTAATCACTGTAGGCATCTGTTTCAGGGTCACGGCCCAGGATTTGACTTCAATAACTGACTGAAACTGAAACGGAATGCCATTTAAAAAACGTATTATCTCAACTCTTCATCTAGATATTTGATTCTGCAACAGAAACTTTTTTTGTATATTAATTACTCACCCCTTGAATCAAACGTTGTTTTTCTCGCTTGCCTCTGCGTTGAATGAAGAATCCAAAAGTGGAGAAAATTCTTGATGGATTGCTACATCATAACATCCGTTTACAAACTCTCGGAAAACACAGTACTTGACTGTCCAAGTAACACGACTTTGCAAGACTGTTTATACAGAAGTGTATTAAATCGTAAGATTTTACTGTGTTTGGGCAGTAGTGATCATACAACTGGATAAATGAGACTTGGATTGTACGGCACGAGCTGTGAGAGAGTTTGCAAACGGATGTTTTGATATAGTTTTGCTGTTGCTAAATTCAGGCCCCATTTATTTCAATTTATCAAGACTTCTCTCCATTTTTTGATTCTTAGTTGGAGGCATGTGAGAAAAAACATGTTTTCTCTGAGAATTCAAGGCAACACAGGGTGAATAATTTATATACAAATGGTCATTTTGGGGTGAAGTATTCCTTTAGAAGTATAATCTCAACTCAAAAAACATATAAAGACGTTTTCCTTCGTACGAAGGTTTTATGCATACCTGGGCCTTGAGTTTTTTTTAACACTTATGTAAGCATGCAAACAGACTGCAGTGCAAACACATTTTTAATTACAGCCACAGCTAATGAAAGTGAGTATTGCACAATATCTGTGTATATCCCAATCTGCTACAGTGTGCTTCAATTCTTGCTAAATTCTACACACTTTTTATATTTACTATGGGAGAAAGGGCTCATTTCACCCTCTGGTTGGAATACAAGTCCAACATGGTGATGCAGGTTCAGGGTTTTACCAAGAATTTGTCGGCAGGAAGAATCAATCAATTCAATTCTGTGACGTCTGCTTGGAACAGCATGACGCCCCACATTGCTCCTATTTTCTGCCCCATTTCAGTTGACCTTTGATTCGTTCAGATGGAGCATTTTGAGCCCTAGTGCTGTATGCTATGATAGACTCTGCTGACGATGCACATATTTTCTCAGTTGGACTGGGGTTTTAAACTTTCTTTTACCTTCAAGGTACTGGAGCCTCACTATAATCAGTTTGGATTAGAGAGGATACAGTTCAAAAACTGTGGATTCACATGAATGCCCTCGCTGCTCTAATGCATTTTTTATTTCTTCGCTCCCTGCTGTCTTTTCACCTATTCCCCCCATATATAAAACCCCATATATAAAAGCTCAGCCCTATCTCACATCACTGCTCAGTAATCTCAGTAAACTCTTAAATACCAAAGGGGACTGTGTGTGGGTGGACACAGAGCCAGGGGCACCAAAACATCTCAGCAGCAAAACTCAGGCTGTCGGCTGACTTTCTGTGGTGGACATGTAAAAGTGAAGGGACGTGTAGTGCTTCACTGCACCACTCTGTTTTTTCGATTTTTTTTCAATTTCTCCCTGTTCTTTTTTTGTGGTTAAATTGGACGGCACTGGCAAAGCAGAGGTGGATGTTTTCCCCGAAACACAGTGCGGATGGAGCACATTCCAGGGGAAAGCTGTGTAAATCCCTTCATTGATTTGGTGCGAAACCCTCCTGACCTCTGGAATACATTAGCAGATTAGCCATGGAGGCCATGTGCACACAGCTCTCTTAGCTCTGCCGCCGGCCTATTCAGACTCCACGCCAGCAGCAGACTGCCCACCCATGGCCCCCCAAGCATAGAGCCCAGATACCAGGGGCAGATGGGCCCACACCCGCTCTTATACTCTCAAAGCCCAATTACAACTCTGTGTGCATGCGCTTATTCACTTGGAGTTACGTGCATGTTGTTTGCTTCATACATGTCTTGGAGTGGTGCAGCATACTGTTGACATTATCACTGAATTTTGAAGTGAAACGTTTTTAAGCTTCCTTTGGTAATTTCAGATACTACTTAACCTTCACTTTTTTTGAGTCAGGCTCCCTTTCATATGGATTTACAAATTGATTGCTGCATCTCCTCCTACATTGTGACAAAAAAAGAAGAAGAAGCAAAAAGACACAGGGTAACTGTCTGTCTGTGATTGATTTCATGAAAATGTACTGAACAATCTGTAAAAAAAAAAACAGAGAACACAGATTGCGATTATCAGGGGGAAAAGTGGATCTTTATAGTAAAATGCAGTATGATGGCCTTTTAAACTGAAGCTGCATCATCCTTTCTACATGTCTCCGTGACGCCTTGTTGTTGCGTTATGTGATGGGGGTATGTGGTGTGTTTTGAGGCTCTCTTTTGTAGAGCCTCTAAGCTTGCAATAGGGACTAGAATCAATTCTTCATTCCATCCGGCTTGAGTCACCAGTGAATGTGTGTTTCTACGTTTGAAGTTGGCAACTCCATATGCAGGTAGGAAGGATTATGTTTTCACACTGATTCACTGATAGGACTCTAAAAGCTGAACACCTCCAGCTAAGGCTGTAAATTAATGAGCAGATGGAGTTGCTAATTTTGCCCTGTGGTCCTGAACAGCACATTGGCATTACTAACTTTTACCAGACCCCGAGTGTGAATCTGGGCTGCAGCTTTTCCATTGTACTGCAACCCTTGGACATGTGCTTTTCATAACATTGTAAGCTCATATAAAAGCTAACAGAGTGTTAATGGATCGAGCAAGTGGCCATTGACCTGGTATTGTGACTATGTGTGTTTGGATGCGTGAGTCTTGTTTGGGGTGAGGGGTGGTGCTCTGGGTCAGGGGAGCAGGCATCATGGTCACAGGCCACACAGCCCACCAGGACCCCTGTGCCCCCCTCAGAGGGGACACATGGCCTGACACCCGCCCGACAGACCCCGACACCATAGGCAGACAGTTCACCCACCAGCCAAGCAGCCTGACGCCCAGATGGTGGCTCCATCTTCTAGCGTGAGGCAGAAGAAGTAAAATCAACTCATCTGTCATCAGTGTATTCTCTGTTTGTTTTCTCTGAAGACTGAGGGAGCCACTGACCTCTGGGAATAATAAAGATATTAATATAAATACGACACTTCTTTACGGCTTCTTTTTAATTTCCCTACCATGCGTTCTCTACACCAGGAATACTCAACTTGCTTTGCCGGGGGGACCACTTTTTCAAAATGACAGGAGGTCAGGGGTCAGTTAATAAACAACCATGAATAATGTTTATAAGATCAAATGAATAAATATTAAAAGGCCCATAACTCATCTTAACATTCCTATAACGCAGGATTTGAGGACATTCATGGATTTCTTCAGATAAACAAGCTCTGTTAGTCTAATGTTATGCTTTTTTTATGCACTCATCATATTTATATTCAAATCCCATTGTTTATTAAATTGTAAACAATGGGGCCACCCGGCACCATATTGCGGGCCACCGTAAGTTCAGTATCACTGCTCTGCAATGTCAGTTGTGAACATGCACACTGCGCTGTATTCACACTGCACTGTGCACACATACACACTGGCACACACATATATGCTGGTTAAAAGTATCTAATGTTCCACATAACAATAACAATGACCACAAAGCCAAACATCCTCTCTGTTCGATATAATTGTGGGCAGCAACAGACAGTCACTACTGACCACAGGGAAAACGTTACAGATGGGAGAATTTGCTCGTGTGCATTTCTGTGCTGTTGCAGTGGAGTAAATAAGTTCCCCGTCTAGACTGGCCGGGGGCTGCGATGGTCCAACAAAGAGGACATCCAATGAATTGCACATGGCACACATGCCACCATGCACCATATACACAACTGCAGTACGAGCATGATGAGGAGGAAGTTTACCACTGAAAGAGTTTTATTATTGAACATCATTTCTGCATAGTCACATTGTTGGTGCATAACATTTTTTTTATTTTTCTATTTCATCTTAAAAGCTTATTTCTTTTATCTGAAGGTTGAGGACTTTCTCCACCCACTGTCTGCCTTGTTTGTCATGCCGTGTGTGAGTGAATTCCTTCTTTTTCCCTGAAAGACTTTCCCGCCCTCCAGCTCTCAGTACCCTGGTTAATCTTCACCGGGTGATTGATTTGGCTCTTCGGAGTAATGCTAGATAAACAACTGATCTGTACTATTAGCACATCAAGCCTCAGAAGTGGCTGCGCTCTGCTAGAGAACAATTTGGCCCCTCGGTTGGGAAGCAAAACAGAGAGCCTAAAGGTGCCGTGTTTTCACGCCATCTTTGATTTATGCCTTGTCTTCGGCTGAACCTTGGGTCATGTTCCTTTTTCTCTTTCCCTCCCACTTTTTTCCCAGCCACCCCTCCACCCTCCTATTTCCATTTTATTCCCATTTCTCTACTTATTGGTATTCTTCCCTTTGCTCCTATTTCCCTCCGTTTCCCTGCCTGGCTTTTTTGTCTACTTTTTAAGTACTTAAGGTCTCTGAGGGAAAGAAAATGCTGCTCACACTTGTGCAAAACCTCGAACTAAGCGGCACATTTGAGAAGGATGTGCAACCTAAACTGCTCGCCCCTCACACTACCTCTGTCTTTTTTCTATACTTTGGGGTCAAAGGTCACCAGCTTACTATTCCTCAACCTATCAACCCCTCTGACAGGATCATGTTGACTGTCAGCCTCATTGTGGCCTTTTGGAATAACAACAGCCGTATAGCAAGATATTATTTCTGGGTTTTTCTACTGCAGCAACGCAGCAGGACGTCATAATGTGGAAGGAAGTATAAAAATGTATTTCGAACAAATATGACAGATAATGGGTTTATATACATGACAATAGCTTCCCCTCCCCTTTGGCACTTTCCTTCTAGTCTCTCTACCCTATGCCCTCTTTCTCTTCTCTTTGTTCCCTCCTAAATGTCCCTGTCTGCCCCCTCTCTTCTTCCAACTCTCCAACGCCCCCTCAGTTTTCTGTGAGGGATCATGGGTAGTGTGTAGCATGGCAAGTTGTTTGTTGTCACTGTGAATTACGGTGACATACGAAAGGAGTGACAGCTCGTGCTGGGTAGCACAGGCAAGGCAGCGCTGAGGGGCCGCGCCGGGGTTGAGATGGGTGTTTGTGTGTGTTTGGAGTGGGGGAGCTTTCTCCTGCAGCTTTACCCGAGATTAGCTGTGCAGCCGGGGGAAGAGACAGGGGAGTGGCGTTCAGTGTGAACATCAGGATTCTCAGGGATCAGTTTTCAAGGTGTGTCTCCTTGACTTTCACTGTTACAGTAATTACAAGCTGAGGTTTTCCCACACTGCTGCTACGCTGCACTGGTTGTACTTTTAATTACAGCAAACACAGGATGATAGATTACGTGTGTGTTTTTCAGGCATATCATCTTGTTACAAGAATACATCCATTCGGTTACAGGTTGTTTATATTTAAACATGCAGTCGGTAACACCAACCAGTACATTATAAATGTAAAAGGAGACTTTTTTGTTAAAACCGTTGATTTAGATAATGTTATGTTGGATCAAATCCATGTACAACCACATACACACTAAATGTTATCACTTCCTATTGAGACATACCATATTCACTGGCTTTGTTAAGGATTCAGAAATAGTTTAATAATGGTTTACAAATCAACTATAGGCCATTATTAAGAACTTTTGTGATGCCCTAAGTGAAATAAAATCTATTTGGCTAATGCATGTACTTGCTTTTTATAACTAGCTCTACATCGTCCGCTTACTTTCTGAAATACATCAATTGAATTTATCAACAATACAACTGCAGAACCGATGGCATACTAGAAAGTGAGATAGTCATTAATAAAGGGTTCTTCAGTAACTATAGTAAACTAAACCAGCTGTAAGCCATAATTTATAACATCATCTGTATAAGTAAATTGTTACTTCAGGTATAAGTGCAGTTAGAAATTAGAGGCGGAAGTGGTTAAATAAACTGATTAATTAAACTACAAAGACAAAAGAAAGTAGAAGGGCAGCCAACCTCCGCCAAGGCTTATTCCATAAGTGAAAAGTAATGTGTTTATCCGACCCGTGATTCCACTCCGTTACAAAATTGAATGGCTTCTTCCTTGGCTCATGTTACACCCTTCCACCAAGTTTAATGAAGATCAGGCGAGTAGTTTTTCAGTAATCCTGCTGACAAAAAAACCAACAAACAAAACCGAAAACTTTACCTCCTCAGCATAGGTAATAATTATAGATAATAATGACGAAGGAGGATCTACAACAGCTGATGTTTGTTTTGTTTGTTTACATCTGGCAACCCAAAAGTTGTTCTTTTAATTGGCTTATTAGCAATCTATAAGGCATTAAAAACATATTATTATAAACCATTAATAAAAAGTTATTAGTTACAACTTGGAAACCCCCTTATACGGCATACCTCATTAAAAAGTGGCACAAACTAAAATAAATCAAATCCTTTGCTGAGAAACATTTTAGTACATCTCAACTCACAGATGCATTTCTTTGCTGCTCTCTGTACTTTTCAACACAAACCACATTTACAATTCCATCATTCTTTGCTAAAATGCCGCTCTGGTGGAACAGTTCTGCCCGTTGGCCTTGTCCCATTTTTCCAGAGTGATTTGATCTTGATTGATGGAATATGCACTAACGGGGCACCCGCACAGCTAAGTGCTTTGAAAGGAAGTGTAGCATTCAGCTTGATTAATTTATTTGTACGGTGCAGTTTTCCAACGAGTGAAGTGTACATTAGTCGACACATGTTCAGGCATGCACGTCTGTTTACATGAAGAGAGAATTGTAAAGACTTTTTTCCGGCATTTCTCCAAGGTTGGTGTAGGTGTAATCTTTTATATAAATGAATTAGTCAATAGGTCTTTTGTCTTGAGGGGAATTCAGTTCTGCAGAGGAGTCTATCCAGGTGCCCTCATAAGTACATGTTATTTTACAGGCCTAGTAGGAGTTTTTAATCTCCCCTGCTTTGCACAGCTCGGGGTTTCTGCCATTGCCGTGGGCAAGAGGGTGGGAGAAATAGAAACGGGTAGATGCTGAGAAATGGGTTTTCAGGGGATGCCATTGCTCAACAGTGTGCTTAGGACTTGCAAGTGCAGAACAATGTGGTAGACAACAATGTAAATCTGTCAGTCTGTGCTGTGGAGGTGGGCATGCTGCAACCTGAAGCCTTGAGTCAAGCTACACAGCCGCTCCTCTGTTACTGAGTACGGGAAACTGCGGGGGACCCAGTGAGCACAAATGAGAGAAATAAATGTGGTACTTGTGTTCTAAAGGTTGTGGTACTGTCATGTGTGCACAAGCGTTATTTGTCAGGATGCAGGGTGTTGAGATATTTAATTAGACATATATCGCTCTCACTTTCCTTTTTTCCTACCATCTATCCCTCTGGATGTAGTGCAGAAGCAGCTTGAGGGGGGTCAAAGGTCAGGGCCCTGGTGAGGGGGTGACTCCTCAGGAGACCGCTCAGCTCAAATTAGGCCTTAGATTGGCGTTCACGGTCAAAATAGTTAACCTCAGCTCACCTTATCGTCTCTTACGAAAACATATGCTTTGCCTCAATGCCTTAGTTACGTTTCACCAAACTCTGTCAACCACACAAGGGCACACAAGCTTCGCCATGAAGGACCACTGACACACATCTAAATATGTCCTGTCTAAACAGTTTCTTTCAAATTGAATCATAGAGTAGAAAAAGATGTTATTAATGGATGTTACTAACAGGACCAAATAAAACATGAAGCAGCATTGTTTACTTCACCCGTAGCTCATTATTTTTTGTGCTCCTGCCACTGGACAGAGAAACAATAAACAGAGTTAAATGTGGGAGCGGGGAATGGAAAACAGCACCAAGCCAAGGTCAAGTCTATAACTGCCGCCCTGCAGAGTGATTTAGGTGCTGTGTACAGGGGGCTTGTCCAATAGCAGTCCAGCAGTGTGAGTTAGGGTGGGATGGTAGAGGTGTTGAGAGCCTTGGCGGTAATGACTTGCTGATGACATCAGGACATAGAGCAGAGTCTTTTCTCTGCCCCGGGGTTAAAGGTCAGACAGCCCATTCACTGCCCTTGTGATTTATTCCCTAGGCCTTCAATCTATAATCACAATAAAATGTATATGCTGGGAATGCACGACTCTCTCTGAGGTGGGCACTCCATAGAGACCCTTAATACTATTGGTTTGTTCCTTCAGCCCTTTTAAGTCATTGCTTTATCACTATCTGCGACAATGAGCACTCTCTAAAGAACAGCGTGATGAAAGGCTGTGCTCGTCCTCAAATGGTGTAAAGAACACCTGCTTTCGAAATGCAGTGAAAGTCTTTCAGAAACCCCACTGCCTTAAAAGAGAGTCCGTGAGGACATCCTTAAAGATAGAATCAGTTCTCTTCACAGCAGCGCATAGTGCTGCTGGTAAGAGCAGTAGATTATAGGTACTACAAAGCACACATCCTGTGAGTTGTCACTCAGAGCTGCTGCTAGTTCTGGGGAATAGTTTGGCCCTGTACAACATGTAATGTTTAACCTGGCTTCCTGCTGCTGCGGGTGGAGGAACTGCAGGGATCACTGCAGTCAGCGCTAATGTCTAACTGCCTCTGACAACAGAGAAGCAGGCCCAGGTTGCAAGTTACATACATTTTAACAAGTAATAACGCTGAGCATGTCTGATTGTTCGTACTGTAAAAAGAAGTGATAAAACGTATTTCAATGGTGAGAGTAAATCTCACATATTTCTAACTTTTTAAATAGTCTGCCGTAGACTCTGGTGGAGAGTTAGTGGAGAAGATTGATACCACTCTCCTATTTGTACGTTCAATATGAAGCTATAGCATGCAGCTGGTTAGCTTAGCACAAAGACTGCAGGGAAACAGCCAGCCTGGCTCTGTCCAATGGTTACAAAATATGCCTACCAGCACCTCCAAAGGTAATCAACTAAACTTGAGTTGTAAAAACTACATTTCACCAATTTCCCGTGTTTTATGTGTTGGACTATTTCTTGGCTCTGCGCAGTTTCTACCAACCAGCGGAGACTCCAGGAAGTTAAGCCTGGCTAGGAGTTAATGAGCTTTAGAGGTGGACGTAGACATATTTTCTTTTATCCTTGGACAGAGTCAGGCTAGCTGTTTGCCCCTGTTTCCAGTCTTTATGCTAAGCTAATCAGCTGCTGACTGTAGCTTCATTCAGATAGGGGAGTGGCAACAATGTTCTCACCTTACTCACCTAAGAAAGCAAGAGGTATTTTTTCTAAGATTAAAAAAAAAAAAAACATTAAATATTTTCACTGCTTAAGACTTTTGATAGCAACACAGGGACTAACTTAAATTATTGTCTGTCAAAGCTCTTTCTTACTGGTAGTAACATCGTGCTCTGAGTCACTAAACTGAATCTCTGGCTTTGCAATGACATAACTCTTACAACTCATAGTCACGACGTGAGCGTTCACGAAAGAGGAATATTGAGCGGTTGTAGGACTGTTAGGAAAACAAACCAGACTTCACAGGCTGAAGTCCTGACTTACAAAGTATGAGTCATACCCAGAATGACTGAAGTGACCTGTTCTCTGAACCAAATGAGCTGTGTAATGTGTTTGTATGTGTGTGTGTGAGCATAATGCTTATGTGTCGTGTGGCCATTGAACCATGGAAAAAGAGAGGGAAAGGAATGGGGAAATAAAAAGAGAGACATAGACAAAGAGAGAGTGAAGAAGTGAGAGAGAAATCCGTGTCACTGTTTAAAAAAAAAATGGCAGGAAAAAGCTCTATTCATTCCCCATTTTATATAGAGGTATAAAGTTGCATTTCTTCGTGTTTCTCCCTGGAAAAAGTCCTGTGTTATTTTTATTAGGATTTGTGGTGCCAGTCAGGTGGGAGGGAAAGCAGACATTTTGATCAGGAGTTATACTGCAAGGCTGCAGCGCGTCCCATGTTTCTGCTTCTTGTGCTGCTATTTCCCAATGCAGCTTGAGGGAGTTAAAATGACCAAACTCCCATTTGCAAGCTGAACCCCCCCCCCACTCCATTCTCCTTGTGCTCCCCTTTCAGCTGAGCTCCACTGCAAACTCAATCTGCAGGCATCCCAGCTATTTCAAACACTCTGGAGTACTGAGGTGGAAACATGTGAGGAATCTGGATGACCCTCCACTCCCCCTCCATCCACTCCCTCTATCCCCTGCTCCCTGTTACCTGCTGAGGGGGAGGAGAGAACAGCGGAGGCCTGGCTTTATGGATGAGGTTATTATGGCGTATCAGTGACAGTGAGGAGGAAGACCTGCTGACTTATGGGGTGATGCCTCCTGAGCTAAAAGCAAAAGGACTCCGCTGTGTGAGATGTCCAGAGTGCTCACATGATAAGAGTAAGAGGTTTCCCTCAGAATACTTTGCCATTTTCAAACACATTTCTTGTACTTCTACCCATTCCTGCCCCCCTCCCCAACGGAACACCTTAACTTTCCCCTCGCACTTTCTCTCAGGGTCCTCTTACCTCGCCACATGGCTGCAGAGAAGCTACAGTATATGGTTCGAATTAGACCCCAAAGCGTGCGTCTACTTCTTACTTCTCTCTCCGACCTCCCCCACCCCCCCACACACACAGCTCTAAGCATTTGTTTCATATTTTACACAGGATATGACTCACCCACGTTTGTTGTTTTAATTATATAGTGTCAGTGATATATTTGGAGAAAAGGAGGGATCTCACTAGGATTTGGCATAGGGAAGTTACAATAACATATCACTGCCATTCATGATTAACGGCAGCACCCTCAAGGAAGAAGAAAGAAGGATCTTCCAAAGGAGAACAATTCTGTTTTGTTCTCTCAACAGTGAATATCTCCGTTAGGCTTCAATAGCATTCAGAGAGACAGAGGGAGGGTTTTTGCCATTCTGACCCAGCTCGCTGTGAGGGAGTGGATTGTCTATGTGCCACTGCTGTTAAAAAACGCACAGTATAATGGTTGATTGCCTCGAACGGAGGCTTACACCACAGCCATTGCCTGTGTTATCACTAATATAGCACTGTTGGGATTTGAGAAGACATGCTGTGAGGACTGTGGCTGCCTAAAATAGACTTTTACCAGATAGACCAGAAAATAAATTAAAAATAGACCAGAAAACCACCAGAATAAAAACAGGACTAATAGTCTCCAGCCAGTGAGGAGGATCGCCAAAGTCATTAAGATTAATCCTTTTGGCACAACGAACGTGTGTACAAAATTTCATCACAATTAATCCAGTAGTAGTTGAAATATTTTGGTCTGGACCAACGTGGTTGGCAACGGGCATTGCTCTCCATAAAGCCATGAAGAATGGCTGAAAAGGTAGATTTTACTTGCTCCAAGTGAAATATTATCACTATAAAGTAATGAGGCATAACAAGTAAAGATCCCTTGTTAAAGATCTCCTTCAGACATGTGAAAATACTCCTTTATGAATAATGAAGTTCACCCTTTAAAGGTCACAGCGCCATGTCCAAGTGGAAGACACACACTATCAAATGGATAATTGTTCCATGAGATCTGTTTGACTCCCTGACAAAGACATGACATTCTTTTTGGGTTTGGAAAGCATCAGTTTGTTTTTAGGTCTAACATGACTATGACATGACAATAAACCCATTTTCATTGTTTTAAAGAGAGCACCTTGGATTTTTCTTGGTATTTTTCGTTTACATGTATTCTTATCCAAAGAGCACCTCAAACAAACTCTATTTGAGTCCAGGATGCACATCTGCTTCTCTCTCTTTAACACAATCCAGAACTTTTACTTTCAAAAAGTTTGTTGCTGGGTGCAATATGTCCCCTACTTCCACGGGAAGTCCATTCTCAGTGTATGTTTTTCAAGTGTCCACATCCCACCTGTATAACTTGCATTCTGAAACACTATTGGCTAAACTAGTTGGGATGTCACAAAACGTCTCTGCACATGCATCCGAGTAACAATAAGCAAAACACATTTTGTAGTGCAGGGGGGACTTTAATGTGAACCAATTAGCCGGTCCATGGACAAGGGGAGGTAACGGCTCGTTGTTGATTAGCTCTCTTTAACAGCATCTTGGATTTGCATAGCAGCAGGAGGCATGCCTAATGACTGGTGAGTGGCTCAGCCTCAAACATCACTCACAGCTCCAACCGTCGCAGCAATAAGAGGTATTTCCCACCATTAACACGCGGTTATTGGAGAACCTCTCCAAAAAGCTGCCCTCCTGATGAGTTCCATCAACAACGACAAGCAATCAATATGTTCATCTGGGATGCAGATGGCAAGCTATTAGTTTGTCACTTTCTCCTCCTCTCACTCTGCTTCCTAATTCCAAACACTGCGGCTGCTGGCACAGGAGGGATTAAGGAAGAAAGAGGAGTGAAGAAAAGATTGGAGATGAAGAGGGACGGGTTGACGGATACCACGGCGCAAGGGCATTGAGTCCATCCAGTTCTCAGTCAAAGGCCCATGAGTCTCTGCGTGATGAGGTTTCTTTCAAATGTGGGGTGCGAGAGCAGGGAGAAATAAATTGGACGATTGTAAATAGCCTCATGTAGTGGGAGGAAAAGAGACACGCAGAGAGGGAGAAACAGCAGGGGGTATTTTGTGCCACTCTTGAAAAATGAGTCAAACTCTCCTTCCTCACCTCTTTATTTCTGGCCAACCTGTCAGCTCTACTGTTATCTGATGGCTCTACTGGTGGAGGCAGAGATGGGAGAGGAGAGAAAAACAGACGTAGAACTCTCCATTCACAGGCCAAACCTTTGCCTCAGAGAGAGAAAAACCTTGTTAGTGCCTCTTTTCAAAATGAATGGAAGAGTTTTCCCTCCCTTGTAAAAAATAAAAAAAAAAAAAAAGGAGGGCTTCAGCAGTGGAAGTGAGACAAAAAGAAAAAAGAAAGTCTGTGCAGAGTACAGTCTTCCACCCTCCGCTGTGTCTCTTTCAGAGCACTTGAACGCCTGAACCAATGCAGGAGACAGTTTGCAGCAGTGGGGGACGAGCTACAGGGGGCCGGCCTTCACCCTCCCTGGGTAGCTGTGGACAGATCTGTTCATCTGTAGAAAAGTTATGAACTTCAGTTATTCCAAATTCCGCAAAAATGCACTGTATCATAGAAAAAACACCCACCTATCACTCTCTTTAACATTAGTTCCTTTTTGCTTTCATGTAACCTGCAGAAGACAAACATAGAACCTGTAAAAGAAAAGTAGCATCAAATGGAAACACTCAAGTAAAGTACAAGCGCCTCTAAATTGTTTAAAACACGGTACTAATTCATTTCACTGTCGTCTGTAAATCACTCTTTATCAACATGTGTATACTCCCTAATGCAGAGACCCATTAAATACAGATAATAAAGATTGTGTTGGCATTTTATTTCCATTGCGCTCCAAAACCATGACAATGAATCACATAGTTGATCTTCGTTGTATTTTATTACCAGCAGAAATGCTATTTTAATGTGCATATGCTGCTATAAAGAAAGACATATTTCACTCACCATCTGCATTTCTTATAACAGTGAGTGGCAGATAACATAGCAAAGTACTTATAGGGGGCTTGAGCGATGTCTCAACCCTCATGCAGCATCTCAGTGGTTGCAAGTAATAAAGTATTTACTCAAGTACTGTACCTTAGAATCATTTCTGAGTATTTCCATTTGGTGCTTACTCTATTTGCAGTAAATCTGCTCAGGTTTACACAGCCACTGGTCAATGTTGCAGTGTATTTTTGTATTTGTAACAGCCTTTATTCTTATATTTTGTCTCTTTAAAAAAAAAAAAAATGTTTTCTTACTTTTAATGGTGGGAGGGGGGGCAGATATGTATCTATCTATCTATCTATCTATCTATCTATCTATCTATCTATCTAT
>CALSBV010010813.1:16150205-16167994 GCA_943590825.1 Bovichtus diacanthus
TATCTATCTATCTATCTATCTATCTATCTATCTATCTATCTATCTATCTATCTATCTATCTATCTATCTATCTATCTATCTATCTATCTATCTATCTATCTATCTATCTTTTTTGTGTGTGGTACTTTTACCTAATAAAATGATCTGAATACTTCTTTCCCCACTGCAGCATCTCAGCTGAAGTGTGCATGGGCGCTTTGTGCGTGTGTGTGCGCGTCTCCTCCCGCAGATATCGTGCCTTGGCCACAGAGGGGCGTTGTTTCTGCGGGCTGACAGCTCGGGAGCGGGAGCAGCGGCTCTCACAGGCAGCGCTGCAGTTTGATGGGCGGAGGAAGGCAGGGCCCAAAGGCACTGCGGCCAGGAAGCGGCTCGAATTACACTGGGGGTGCTTCGGGGGAAGAATGACACCCACTGGAGTGAAGGAGGAGGGCAGTGTGTGGAGACGTAAGGAGGAGAAAAAAGCCTAGTAAACCTGACAAAGCGTCTGAGAAACAGTGCGAGGACTGTCGGCGGAAGAAGAGAAAGAGACGCGAAAGACGCTCTTTTCACCAAGGGAACGCACACTGATGGATTTTATGACATTTCGCATCGGACAACTATCCTCACGTACCTTGTAAACCCCGTTCCACCTCCGTAGTAGCCGCAAACTTTCTATTTAGTTGACAAGTGCGCTGCTCGGGAACACTGGGCATGTTTTGCGCCCTGGAAGAAACTTGGTGACGGGGAGGAAAGTTTCGGGGGGACAGCGGTATGGTTTTCCGAGCTGTTTATGAAGGATAACGCGTGTGAACTCGGATTTCTTTGCATGGCATTGGACTACGCTGCCAGTCGGGTTTGGAATATATCCTCTGATCTGAGTTGATGCCGGCTGATTGTGGAATAGTAAACTAAGAAAAGGCAGCGCCTCGCAGATTGTTTTGTTGGTGCATTGTGGAGTTGGAGACATTCCTCCCTCTGGATTCAGCTCATGCTCTCTCCTCCCTTATCTGTGCATGCCAAAACAGAGATCTCCACGATTTTATTCCTCCCTGGTAAGTATTTTCTATTTACGTCTAAAGCTTCCTCGCTATCTCATCTGTCAAGGTTTCGGCTGTCATGACAAATAGGCTTGAAGAAATGCTTTGCGTTCGTAGGCTACTATTTTTTTTTATTTACTGCCACTCGACAAAATAAGAACTATTTGAATACTTTTGGTTTTCTAACCAATCATTCCCCTTTGAGACTTTAAAAAAATATGTTTCTCCATAAAGTTTGTTATTTGAGGTGTTCCTAAATTCTCATCCAACAAAAATAATGCAATATGCTTTATTCTAGGCTATGTTCTATCCTTCATTAAAGTGAAATCAGTGAAGTCCACCCTTGTTTATTTAAGAAAGCGAGGAACTATAAGCACCTTGCATCATCACTTTAGGGCCCATTAACAAGTGTCCTGGTTATTTATTACTTTGCTTAATTTTCTACATTGCATTTATGGTGCCAATTATCCCGTGACCGCAGTGGTTTTTTCACTGCTTAGTGCCGGAGCCCTAAATCACTGAGCAGCTCCAAATGAGCCCCTATTGTGGAAAAAGCCAACTGATTTAAATTTCAATAGGAATTCAACCAGTGCCAAGAAATTTCATTCAGAGCCCGGTTTAAATGAAGGCTGTGGTCATGTATGGAGTCTTCATGTGCCTGACATCACGCCAGCAACGTGCTTAAATACCTTTTCTTGAAATCAGGAGCCCATTATATCAACTCTTTAAACATGTTCTCTTTAGTTTCACGTCTTTTATCTTTGTTTTGGCCCTTTCAGTTCTCCAAGTGTGGTTTCATTTCATAGCTGCAGAATAATCCAGTATGTATTTATTGTTGCTCTAGACACTTAAAAGATGTAAAACGAATGGAGGTTTCTGGGTAATTCTGCTCTCCATTCATCCTGCTGAAGTTTTCAGACAGCGGTAAGCGATTGTTACACTGATTGGTTTACAATTTATTAATAATTCATACGCCTGAGCTGTAACTATGCAGACATATTCCCCTTAATTACACAATCAAACTGGCGCATATCTCTAATAAAGTTAATATGTCGGCACAACATTCATGGATTCACCCTGTCATCATGTGCGCGTCCGTCCGTGTCGCGCGTGTAGTCCCTGCGGGATGAATTAAAGACAATTCAGGTAGCACGTTTCCCGAATGGCTGTCTAAAAAGTCAAACTACATGTGTTTTTGCATGTAAAAACTAATCGATACGTCCAGCTGGAGCAGAAGGAGCGCAGGGAAGCGTGACTTCAGCAAATCTCCAGAGACACTTCTGAACGGTTGAACCGCAGATGTCTGGCTAAACAGATTGGTGTGTGTGTGTGTCCAATATTGCAAAAATTGCATTCCAATTAAAGCCTTACTGGTTTTCATAATCAAGTCAAGCAAATGCAATAAGAGCCTTTTACGAATACAATTAACACGGGTGCAGCAGCGCGGGCAACAGGTTTGGCGCATCTGTCGTGTGCACGGGAATAAACGATGTCCAGCTAAATGAAATGCCACATTGGCTGATATGCTGTCCATCCTGCGCCAGGGGTATTCTCAAAACATATTATGCGTCATCAGTTAAGCACATATTGTGTTATTAATTTAGAGGAAAGCAGGAAGCAGTGTGGTAAAATGATGCAGAAGAAAAAAACATCAGATTTGTGGGAAATCACATTTTAATAAACTTAGAAAATCTTTGCGATCTTTGAGCAATAATGCGAAGTAGTGTGACTCAGGGAGACATCAAACTGGTTAGCCTGCGAACACTGAGACTTACAGAGCTCTTAATTAGCTTCTCTAAAACATATTTCAATGCTAATAATTATAGATGACAAGCAGATGCAGGTTGGTTGTGTGTTGACTGCCTCACAGCGTCGGTATGTCTGACTGTGGCACGGCTTGTTTGACAGCATTTTGAAGCAGTCTGTTGCTTTCCTCTGGCTTAATTTTTCTGTGTCGCTTTGTCAACAAATAAAGTAAGGAAGAAATATAGTGCAGAAACCTGTGAAATGATTCCACACTAATATGTTTTCGCCATCTTTCTGTTCCCTCTCCTATCATCACTCCGCCACCACCTTCCTTTCCTCCTTCTCTCTCTCATTCAGCTCTCAGCCCAGGTGATTGGGTGAATTCCACTGAGTGACAGGCCGACCCGGCAGCAGTTGATGGTTGGGTGGACTCCCTCAGATGGGATCAGTGTCCAGGGGGAGGTGGAGAAGGGGGGTATGGGGAGCGCTTGCCCCCACTAACGGGATGGCCTCGTGGGCCTGGCTGCTGGCCGCTGTCCTGCTGTCCCTGCTGACTGTCAGCGTGGCCCGGCCGCCCCTCACCGCCACCAAGGAAGAGGAGGCCACTCTGGAACCTGAAGGTAAGCAGCGGGGGGATGGGAAGGGGGTGTGAGAGGTGGAGCAGGGGGGGGGGGGACATTTGTTTGGTTTGTTTTTAGAGAGCAGGTGTAGGTCTGTCAAGTTTGTTTTCAGCCCCTTAAACCTGACGTCAGAGTTCACGACTCAACTTTAGTATCGTTTCCTGAGAATTCCTGTCCTTATCCAACTTCAACGTCAATGGATAAAAATCCACGATTGGCCTCCAGCAAAATTAGGTATATTTAGTTTTCTACAGTTTCATACGTTTGAAGTTACAAAAAAAACTTGGTTCCAATGTCACTTAAACACTTACAAGTTAGAATGTGAAATTTCTTGCAGAGAAAATGTTTTGTTATCGTTCTATCCGTTAAAACCTCACTAAAAGTCTAACAAGTAGAAAGAATGACATTCGTCTAAGATTTTGGGGGGTTTAAAATAAATAAATAAAGCGAAGGAAAACAAGAAACCTCAGCATGGCGTGCCTCTTGTTTTCCTCACCCTGAGGTGTGTGATTCACACTTTTTTGTTTTATTTCTCTTGCCGATGTCTGTCGTAGTTCAGGGTATACTTGAGTGTTAAAGGCAGGTTTGTGACCCCGCGTGGATGGACCAGGGAGAGCTGTGAAGGAGGGTGGGACAGTGTTTATGCTGGCATTTCTCTCATGCCCTGCTTGCCTGGAAAGAAGCACAAAGAGGGAACGAAAGGGAGAAGTTAGGAGACAGAGTTCAGGGCTTTGCTTTGTTTCTTCGAGTCACGACTGCTCCGTTTTCGGCAAAGTTTGCAAATTGTAATATTTTAAAGTCAAATTTTTTTTTGTTGGGAAAAACAAAGCCTTCAGAGAAATACCATTCCTTCTCCATTTTCTGTCTCCAGTCTGGCCAGAGAGAAGCTAATTAGAGTTGTTGTGATGGACGGTAACTCACATTCCAAAGCCTTTTGTTCCTGGGCTTTAATCAGCATGCTAATTGTAAGTTGGGCCAACAACAGAGCATCACTTTTCTTAAGCCACCTCCCCCATCTCTCTCTCACACACACACACACACACACTCTGTACCTGGTCTTGCCCTTTGCCCTGGAGGTCAGGTATCGTTCTTACCTACCTTGATGAGAGGTTGCGTAGCTCTCCTCTCCCGTTGATGTTTTTGTTGTTCTGCCACAGACTGTTTGGCTCCAAGCCTGCGGGTTCAGAGCCTCACATGGCCCGGACGCTACGCTTCATGGCCACAGAGAGGACAGAGAGAGTTTTCTCTCTTCTTTTTTTTGTTATACAATCCTCCAGGAAAAGTCTAAGAGGATTTGTGCATATTTGACTTCTCCTTTAGCTGGAGAGATTACGGAGTGCTGGGCTGCGGTGAAGTCATGTGACTGGAGATTAAGTGGCTAGACCTGGGGGTCACATGATGAGGGATCAACAGGTCACAGAGACTGGCCTGCTTATCTGATCCCGGGTCAGTTTCCCTGCGGCACATGGCAAATAGATTTTATTTTTAACTGTGCGGTGTGATTGAATCAGTGCGTCCAGCTCCGGTTTTGTTGTGATCTCCTTCCTGATGGGCTGCGCTGGTGTCACCTGAAGGGAGACCTCCCCCTTTCTGCCCCTGCAGCCTGGGTCACACCGCTTGCTTGTGTGTGTGGGAGCAGTAATTGCTGTAGATTCATCAGATCGCATATCAATGTTGTCTCTATAGAGCCCACGCCTGCACCCCTGGTGGCCCTGCTAGTTTGTTTACCTATGGCCGCTGTAACAGTAGAAGAAGAGTGAGTGCGCTGGTTAAGGCCTCTACAACAGACCTATTGTTGTCCCACTGCAGTGTGTTAACCTTGTCCAGGCACTCTGCATGATTAAAATACTCTGACTGGAGCTGAATAACAATGGTACCAAACACAGCAGGTGTGTGTCTTTAACATAGGTATTCTCTGCTCTCACATTGCATTCAAAGCAGAATAAATGTGGCACATTAGAACGAAGGCTGAATGTGAGCGCAGCTGACAAAAGGCAGCTCATGGTCTGCCTGTACTTTCGTGAACTCCCTGCCAAACTCAGCAAAATGCTTTGATCAACATGGAGGCAAAAAGAATAGATGCTTGTCGACCAAAGACAAGTTTTATTTCTTGAAGAGTTCCTTGGCACTGCAGGAAAATAAATTGCTCTCATTTCTGTAATTATTTGCTGCAAGATTTTCTACTTTTAATCAACCGGTGTGCTGTACATTATTTAATAGGATACACGGTCAGCTTGTGTTGAACACAGTAGCAATTGCCTTTTATTGCATTAACAGCCACGATGATAATGGACTGCTAATTAAGATCATAGTTTTCAGTAGAGTGCTGGTAGTTGTACGTGAAGGTGGGAGTGTGAAGGAGTTGCAGGCTTATTATCTGTAACATTGTTATCTACACAGTAGGAGTGCGGTGGTAAAAGTGTAATAGAGTCAGCTGGCCGGTTAATGACACGCAGTGCGTGTCTGTGTGTGTGTGTGTGTGTGTGTGTGACTGTGGCGATGGCAATGGCAATGGAACTGAACTCTAAACAAACGCAGTGTGTCGGCCGCTGGTGTGACAGGGGGGTGAGTGGGGGGGGGGGGGGGGGTGGATATACGGCCTTCACACAATGACTTTTATTAGCCTGCCGTTGGCCGGTGTTAATCTGGAAAGCTTGAGTGTGTTGGTGGTTGTGTGTGGACTGTTGTTTGCCTTGGCTGATGTGCCAGAAAATACCTTGTCGCTCCACCGCTCGATCTCACACCTGTCTGATAAGAGGCTGGGAAGAGCTGCTAGCTGTGCCAGCCTGTGCCTCAGGTCTCAGTGGACTGTCATGGATAGGGTGCAGGATGATGGAGGAAAAAAAAAAAACATAGATTAAGAAACTAGACTTTGACGCAAAAATAATGATGCAATTTCCTATAAAAGTCTACAGTTTAACTAAATAACGTTACACCTTCTGTATATGTTTTTTAGAGTAGTTGTAGCGCTTCGGAAGATACTGTTGATCATCCTTTGATTTGTTTTTGTATAAGGCACTAAACCTCCTGCATGCGCACTTTTCTGAAAAAAGCTGATCTGAAACTAAACAACTGCTTTGATAATCAATTGCCCATGTCAGTAATGTTTTTGAAGAAAAAAGCCAAACGTTCTCTGGTTCCAGCTTCTGCAATGTGAGGACTTGCTGTTCATTATATATAATTGTAAACTGCATATCATTGGATTTTGGACTGTTTAATTGAGCTAAACAAGACATTTACAGATATTACTCTGGGCTCTGGGAAGTTGGGATGAGAAAAAATAATTAGCAGATTCATCTATAATAAAAATAGAAAATGGTTTAATCTTTAGAAGCCAGAGCAAAGTAGAGGGAATCTCTACTCACTAGAGCTTCAACATAAGAAGATATTTGGGAGATAAGTGGTTAGCCCGTGGGTTAGAGGGGTCGGTTGGGGTTCAGAGAATTCCTTGATGAGGGGTGAAGGGGTGGGCCAAGCGGAGGGGCTGTTGCCATGGCCGCCAGCAGGAGCCAGTTCATGGAGCTGCTCCTTTGTCATAATAAAAACAAGCTAAGGAGGGATTTGAATGAGAAAAGACACTGACATCAGAAAAGAGGGAGAGACAAAAAAGGGGAGAAAAGTCCTGGGATTTGACTACGTGAGCAGGATACAGAGGAAAAGGGGAGGGATGAGAAGGGCAGCAGAGATAATGTAATTTGGCAGTGTGTGTGTGTGTGTGTGTGTGTGTGTGTGTGTGTGTGCGTGCACACGTGCATGCTGAGTGTGTGCCTCCGGGATGGCAGTCATTACATTAAGTCCACCTATCCCATTGTGCAGAACACGACAGGGAGGAGATGGGAGAATAGATTTGCAGCCGAATGTGCTTTTCTGCAGAAGTAAATTCATAAGATCGTATACGTCGTAAAACTTCGCCCCCTCGCCACTTTGCCAATATCCCTGCATGGCTCTCGCCGACTTGACAGACACACAGAAAGACGGCCATAAGACGTTGGTGAGAATTGCTTGCTGCCTTTTGCCGCAGACGCTCTGGGATGCGAGACGAATTATTGTCACACGGTATGAACGAGGACAAAGAGATGTAGCACAGAGTGGACAGCCTGATTCTATCACACCCGATAGACACTTGTAATAGCTGTCAGAAAAAGAGAGAGATGGGTTTTGAAATGGAAGTGTGCTCCAAGAGAAGAGAGGCAAAATGATAGTGATGATGGAGGGAGGGGGAGAGGAAAAAGCTGTTTGATAGAAATCGAGCAAAAGCATGAGTGTGTGTGTGTGAGATAGAGAGGCCCCCGCCCCCCTCCTGTGGTGCAGAGGCGGATGAAACTTTGCAGAGATGAAAAATCTGCAGTGAAGTGTTTCAACTCTTCAACTCAGCATGCATCCCTGGACCTTTGTAAACTCTCTTCAAGAGCTGGGAAGGTGTGTGAGTGTGTGTGAGTCTGTATCTCTGTGTCTGGTACATGCATTTATTAATATTTTCTCAGTGTGTGCAACTTTTCTTTATGTTCATGCTGCATTCACTGTGTGTGTGTGTGCTTACGTGACACAGGTTCCCATGAACAATCGGGCATGCTCGAGGTGTCAACAGATTTGGGAAGGGTCAGGGTTAGGTCAACAGGGTCAGCAGGGGGCGGGGGGCGGGGGGCCGGAGGCGTGTTGGAAGGGGGAAGGAGAGGGCAAAGCTGAAAGGAAGGTGAAAGAGGGAAATGAAGGAGCAGCAACAACAGGAGGAGTTGGAGGAGGAGCTGATGGAGGGGGACAGATGGACACAGCAGTGATAAGAAAATGATGAAGGCTGAACTAACACCTGTATGCTTTCTTTAATCAGACGCACCATTTGGAGAGATTCCTTTCCTTTTCCGTGTACTTGTTTTTCCTCCTTCCATATCTACCTCCTTGTGTCTGTATGAGTGTCATCTTTCCATGAAGCACCTCGGTGCCCCCCCCTTTCTCTTCAGTGTGCTGACAGACAGTGCAGCCTGTGTATGTATGTTCCAGGTGTTGCGTTGCTACGTCAACCTCACCGTCTTGAAATCGACCCTGCCAGCAACACTGTTTTGTTTACCGGTAGTTACGTCATCTCTTAATCTCTAAAATCCTAAATTAAACAGCAGAGGGAAAAACTGAAGCCAGTAATAATGTTAAAGCAAAGTCAGTGGCCCCCGGTGTGGAAAACCATGTCGTAAAAAGGTAGCGGAGACAGCTCCCCATCAATCAGCGCAGGGGCTCCACCTCTTATCAGACCACACACTCAGTCCTGGGTGGGGAGGGAGGGGTAATTATTTCCGGATCGAAGGAAAGAGGGAGAGAAAAAAAACACTGTACCTGTGTGTGTATCTTGCCCAGGGGGAACATTTAGAGGCTTGCACACATGCCTCGACTGCTGGCTTGTGGCGGAATGACTTTCCCTTCCTGTCGAGGCTGGAGTGTGTGTGTGTATACTTTACATTTAACACACACGTAGGGCAGGGTAGCGGTGGAATGCTGTTGAAAAGTTGTTTTTGAGGTACTAGTGCCACTGCCTCTATAATTACACATATCAGCCAAACGCTACATATTCCTTCATCACTGGCTTTTCCATTGTTAATAATCCACTAAATCTTTTTAATCCCTCCCTTTTTTTGCTCCTTTCCTTCTGTTCCTTCTGAGGAAAACACACAAACACATAGTTTTGGACATTTTTGTACTGCAATAAAAAGAGCGTGGAATTTCTTCCAGTTTTTTCTCTCACTGTGGATGGCTGCAAAGACATCTACGTTTGAGCCGAGTGAACGTGTACATTTATGCATGAATGTGTGCGTGTTGAAGTCTGGAAGAGCCTCAAGGTAACTGGAATTGGCTTCGGTATGTATGGCAGAAGTGAGCTTGTATTTCAGGCAGGTTTTCCCCCTTTTGCTCAACATCCAGTCACAGTCTAGAGTTAAAATCCATCCTGATGTAGAAGTGCAGGCTCAGCTACGGACACTCAGAATTCCCTTTGATGTATTGGACATTCACCTCGTTCTCGCCGTGCAGTTGTACAAGTCAGAGGACACGCTGTACACACATGCTCACGGGCGAACTTGGATTTTGTACTTTGGAGTCCACAGGAGTTTCTTGCCTTGGCCGGTAGATCCTGTGCAGCGGTTGTAGATTCTCCATGTCTCTGTTATGAAAGAGAAGCAAGAAGAGAGATAGATGGAAAAAAGGAGAGTCAGGCTACAGCCAGGTCAATGTTTTCGAAGCTTAGACGCAGAGTCAAACCCAAAGGAACGTGCAAAAAGAGAGCGCCCCCCCCCCTTCCCTCTTCCCCCTTCCCCTGCCTGACCGCTTCCATCCCAGACCTTTCTGGCTGCTTTCCTTTCTGATGGGCAGACGTGCTGGAGTTTTATAACCTTTTTTTAGGCCGCAGATATCTGTATGTACTGCTCCTTCTCACCCACAGACACTGGCTGCTTGGCATCTATGCTAAAAGGGATGGCTGATGGTGGTGGTGGTGGTGGGGGTGGTGCTGTCTCTCAACACAGTGATGTCCAATTCTCACCTGCTCGCACAGCATCGATTGTTTTTTCCCCCTCTACACATGCTGCTTTAGCCTGCATGCTCTGAATCTATAAATGCCAATCACACTGCACACTTGATAACAGAACAATGGTATTTTCTAAGGGCTCCATTTCAAATGACTGACTGGGAGTTTGTGGTAACCACATGTTGGTGTGAGGAAAAAAATGGTCATCCTCTTTTCTGTATTGCTCCTCCTGCATAAATTGATTTAAGTGCATCCATTGGGGGTTATGTGGTGTTTTTGTTTCTTACACTATGGCTTGTTTCTTCCTCTCCCACCTCTCTTTCCTCCTTCTTGTGCACCCTCTTCCTCCTCCAATCTGTCCTTTGCCCCCTCCTCCTCCTCCTCCCCCCATTCGCTCTGCAGAGGCCTCGAACAAATACCAAATTTCTAAGCCCACGGTGTGCTCAGTGCACCCGGGGGAGTTGCTGAAGCTGAGCTGCCCTCTGCCGCAGACGGGGACCATCACCTGGACCAAAGACGGCAGCTCTCTGGGCACCAACAATCGCACGGTGATAGAGCAGGAGGTGCTGCAGATCCGCGATGCCACGGCCAAGGATTCGGGCCTGTACACCTGCACCAGCGTGGGCAAAGACACGGTCTGCTTCATAGTGAATGTCACAGGTGAGTCAGGGATAAGCCAGGTCAGGATGGGACAGGGAGTTTGGAGATTTAGGGTTGGACTGAGCTTGGTTGTGTCCAAGTGGAAGTGGCCGTGGAGCCGATGTGCTCAGGGATGACCAGCCTGAAAATCGTTCTGAACGACTCTGAGGTCTAATGTGTGTGTGTGTACAGCTACAGCAGCATAGGACCAGATTTAGGAAAAAAAAAGGCCCCAATCCGGCATGTTTGTGTGTGCAAATTTGCGACAAAGCGACTGCATGAACATTTGTGCATGCGATACTGTACGTGTGTGCATGCGGGTTGCGAAAGGGTGGCAGTAACCGTGGTTACTCTGTGCAGATGCCATCTCGTCGGGGGATGATGAGGACGATACAGAGCGATCGGAGGACACTGGGGCGGACGGAGAGCAGATCAGTGAGTATAGGAGGAACAAAAAAGAGGGATGAAAGAATTAACGATGTGCTACCCTTCCTCACCAACTCCCACTTGAGCAAGGCACATTAGGAGACAGTAAAAGCCAGTGTGCGCACTGATCTTTCCCTGTTTTCTCTTTTTCTGTCTGTGAGATGTTGTTTCTATCTTGAACTCAACCCTCATTCAGGACCTTCTCTGAGTAAAAATAGCAAATGCATGACCCTCATTCTAGAGAAAATAACCACATTTTACTTCTTCCTCCCGACAGAAAAAATAATCGGCAACTCTTTTGATAATTGTTCACGTCATTTTTCAGGCGAAAATGACAGAAAATGCTGCTTTCAGCCTCTCAAATATGGATGCTGCTTTTCTCTGTTTTATACCATATTAAATTGAATATTTTTGGGTTTTGGACTGAAAACTAGACATTTAAAGTCATCACCATGGACATTGAGAAACTGGGGTTGACATTATTCCCAATTGTATACACCAAACCATTGATTAATCGATTAATCTAGCAAATAATTATCAGATTAATCAATAAAGAAAGTTGCAGCCTTACTTTAAAGTAGCATATCTCCCCATATCTAAAGCTTGAATCTTATATACCTTTGAAGCCATGTCCGGTTTCTGCAAGTCTGGAATGCTGATTGTGATAGTTAAACACTTACAAAGACTTAATCCCTAAATGGAATAATCCATAAAGCGTTATCAGTGTTTATTAGCACAATTCAGACTGTGCAGTCGTGATTGAAGAAGGAGAGAAATCGGATGGTTTCTGTTATTTTGTGATTGGGAGGAGACAGCTGTTGGCAAAGCCAAAACTCCTGTCAGCTCTGCTCTGCACCCACATCTCTGCTATTCTACACCTCAGCATTCCTGTCTAGGCTTAAACTATGAGATTTTGGAGTGCATGTTGGATGGTGTGTGTGTGTGTGTGTGTGTGTGTGTGTGTGTGTGTGTGTGTGTGAGAAAGAGAAAGTTTTTTACCCAAGTTTGTGTAGGCATTGGTGAGAATCTGGGGTAGTAATGTGGTTATGAAGCCTCGTGCACACATGCATGCGCACGCACACACTCACTGGAGGAAAGCTGAGGGCTTCCACATCTTGTTAAAATTCTCCACACACACTGCGCCTCACCGTGAGTCCTCCTCCTCCACTTTTGGGCTGACTGTAATTGCCTGAAATCCATTAAATATGGGGGAGAGAGAGAGAGAGAGAGGAACTCAGCAAAAGGAAAAAAAAAATGGGGGAGAGGGAAAAGATCCAGCCATTCTGCTGGTAATAAGCAGTTTGAAAACAAAGAGAAAGCTGTTCTGGCAGTACAGTCAAGTTTTCTCGCTGTGTGTTTTTGAAAATTCAAAACCGAGAATATTATTAAGAGAAGGGGAGAAGGAAAATAGGAGGTGGGGGGTGTTGTTGGATCAGGACCAGTACTTCTCTGAGCATGGCGTGGAGCCTTGGTCGAGGCGCCCAGGACTGGAGCGAGGGAGGGCGGTGAGTGTAGGCGTTGGAGGGAACGAGAGTGGAGAGTGCGGGGTGTAGCTTTATATTCGTGGCTTTTTCTTGTTTAGTTTTTTTCTTCTGGAGCTCTCAGAATGGGTTGGGTAACAGGCCACTGCAAAACAGAGCATTTTGATTTGACTTTGTGTAGAAGATTGAACAACAAAAGCCTTTACAGAGTGCAGAGTGTTTGTCCATCGTCAGCAGTGGGTGGTGTTATTGGAGGAGACATGGAAGAGCCTCTACAGGGAATCTGTGGGGGGAGTTTAGGGGAAGGGTGGGGGTGGAGGGGGCGTCTGAGGAGGGTAACACTGATGTTATGATGAAGGTAAAGAGCCACGTGGAGCTTTGCTTTCTGCGTTCAGTCCCGTTGTTGTTACAAAGTCTCTGTCCCGTTGACGACTTTGCACATTATTATTACATCATCACTCACTGTCATAGTGCCTCCCCTGTAAGAAAAGCTGCACAGCAGGATTTTGATGAAAGATCAAATCTGTCTCACCAGCATGATTAATGTTAAGACTGAAACATAAAGCATGCAGCTAAAGCACTCATGCACAGCCCAGAGAAAATAGTTTTTATACTGATAATAAACAAATGTTAGATCTTCGCTGGTGTCCTGTTATATGCTGTTGTGGGTACTGAAGTGAAAAAACTGTATTTGAGGCCTCTTGTGTGCAACTTTAAGTTGAATATTATGGCCATTGTTGGGAAACAAATTTGAGATTTCTAAAGTCATAATATGTTGGGGAAAAAAGTTTATGTCAAAAATATATGATGACAATGAAGTCATAAGTCTAGAATTAAGTCGTAAAAAAGTTACGAGAGAAAAAGACTCAATCAGCTGCATGGGCAAAGTGGTCCTTTATGAACACACACAAAGTGTGCCAATGTTTGAGCAGTTTTGGCTATTTCACATACTGTATGTAACAGTGATTTCAGTATTTTTATTTTGTATGAGCTCAACTCACTTGTTTTAGTTGGTGGGACTCAATTGGAAAATGTTGATGTCACATATTTCTGTAAACCAAGCAGGATTTAGCAAAACTTGATTTTGTTTGTTGACGGAGATAATTCTTCTACTTCTATACACTTTTAAAACATTGGATTAGCTAAAAAAAAAGTCATTGACACAAAGCTTAAAACGAGGGTGTGTCTGATCATGAAAAGCTGACATTATGGAGATACATTGAAATTGTATCCCTAAAATCTCACATAGTTTCTCCAACAGTGGCCCCTAAATGTCTTTGTTTAGCTTGCGTAGATGCACGGTAAAGAGGAGGATATCACATCTTAACAAGAAAACATTTCAATGTTGAAATACTACTTTGGGTCACTGATGGATTGAGCTTTCCGGAGGGAAAAAAAAAAAAATCTTGACTCATAGCGAAGGAGTTCGATAACCTCAACTCACCCCAGGCCAGCTTAGGATAAACAGCCGTGAGTGGGGATCCGGATGCACGGAGCTTTGGGGGGAGGCGGGGGTTCCTGGAGTCCGCAGCAGTTGCGCCAGTGAGAGTTTGGCTTCATCTGGAGAGAGGTCTGGGGGTCGTCTCGTTTGAAGTGCTGCCCCTCCGGACAGAGAGCATGGGAAACAGCACCGCTCACCTTTCATGTCCCAACCTCATCCTCCGACCCCGGCTGCCAGTTTGGGGTCAGAGGTCATTTAGAAGAGACAGCCTCGCAATGGGCCAGTCTCCACCTAATCTGTCTCTGTCTGATCGGACGGAGCGATGACAGGGAGAGGGAATGAAGAGAAATGGAAGTGACTGAGAGGTGAAGATGCAGGAAGTGAGGCACAGATAGTGAGAGTGAGAAGGAAGAAGAAGAAAGGGGAATGACTAATTATAGTTGGAGCACTTAACCATACGCATCAATTCAGGAAGGAAGAGTGCTGTTTACTGACTTTACTCTCCAAGTATGTGCGACTTGTCCGGTTGTGCGTGCCAGAGAGAATGATGGGAGGTGTCTGATAGTATGCAGATTGGAAAGAGAGTGGAGGGAATATTCTCCTGGGACATAAAATTATGTTTGAGAGTCATACTGAAGTCAGTAGTGGTCTTATCTGTGGGTATTCCCTCTGTGGCTTGTACTCCTGCTATATGGAGAGGAAGTGATAGTGTGGAAGACCGTTTTGGTTGTTGTTTGACTTTGAGTTTTTCTTCCCCTCTGAGCCCCATCTGCTTAGGCAATCACACTCCCAGGTGCAGAGAGAAAGAGCGGGCTGGGGGCTCAGAGGAAAATCCAGCTGACTGAGAAACAGAAAATAGTGAACCACAGAATGGATAGAGCACGAGGAAGGTGACAGATTTCAGTAGGAGAAAGAAACAGTTGGCCGTTGATAAAATCTGGACAAAAGTGTGGGTTGAGAATGTCGTTAAACGTGACATTCATTTTCTCCCCTGATGGCACATAATGATTTTTCCAACGGTGATAAGCGATGCCGTCCATATCTAGCCAAGTGACAGGCAGATAAACAGGCGAGCTATGGTAATTGGAGGAAGTGAAGGGAGAGAAAAAAGCTGGTAAGTGGAATGAGATGAAATTGAATGTGATGGTCTAGTTACCCTCTTGGCAACGCCCAGCCACATTTTCCCCTCGGAGCTGATGTTTTTCCCCCCTGTGCAACACCCCGCAGAGCCTACAGAGAAAGTGTGTGTTTTTATTTAACTGTGTGAGTGTGGAGCTCTGGGTTGTGTTATGCAGACGGCGGATCAGTCAGTGTTGCCAAGTTGGGGGTGGGGGGGTGGTGTCTCTGGGAGTGTTAGGAACGGTTCAGGTTTGGCTCTTCTGCAGTCACGCTTCCATGTATATCTGCCTTAGCCAGTCCAAGGCCCTGAAGCCAAACTGTTAATGCTGAAGACATGATTAATGAAATCTCACCCTGACTGAACACCAACTGTTCTCTGGTTGTAGGCGCTCCGTATTGGACCTCGTCAGCAAAGATGGAGAAGAAGCTGCATGCGGTGCCAGCTGCCAACACAGTCAAGTTCCGCTGTGCTGCAGGAGGCAACCCCCGGCCTAAGCTGCGCTGGCTTAAAAACAGCAGGCCTTTCCGCCAAGAGGACCGCATGGGAGGGTATAAGGTAAGATAAACAGTCATACATCATACGTTTTATTGCAAATGTCAACTCGCTGTCTTCTCTTGCTTTTTACTACTTTCGGTGCGACACTACTTTTTTGAATGTTTTCACCACGTCGAGCCTTCTTCTTCCAATTATTCTCTGGCTATCCTTTCACCCCTTTTCCACCCTTCACTGGAGAGACGGGAGGAGAGAGTAGACAGAGGAAACGAGGGCAGGGTTTCTGGTGTGAAATTGGAATTGCTCATCCGTGCGCCTCCTCTCACCAGGATACTTTGCAGAGCTTCTCACTGTAACTCGAAATGGTTCTTTACCCCCAACAATTAAGAAACTCAGGGCCGGGTTAAATGCCCCCAGACAGTAACGTATAGAGGAGGTAGGTAGTGTCAGGGTTGAACTGAGTTGAGAATGCTGAGGTAACTCAATCAGGGAGAACAGGTCCCACTGGCTTTGGTCGAAGTATGCGATTCTATTGTTATGAAGTGTGATTTACAAATACCATTGCGGAGCTGGTTAAAGTGTAAACTAAAGGAGCTTGATGTGCTGTGCAGCTTGCTCACTCTCTGTTTATAACATTCTGCATTTAAAAAAATGTTTTCAAATTAAAGCTAGAAATAAACTCCAATGCATTGCCTAATTTATGGAGGGAGGACCCTCTGGAGGAACAGGATAATGATATGATGTCAGTAGTCGACACAAATTAGTTTCTATACTGTGGTTCCTTGTGAAATTGTCTCTCGCCCTAGTCCCGTTTTGGGAAATAAAGCAGTCTGAGTTGATTTATATGTGCTGAAAATACCTGATACTCTATGTCATGGGAAAATGAAGCGAATGCAGTTGTGTTTTATTTCCTCTTTGTATAAAAAAAGTGTGAAATCAGCTACAACTAGTCTTAATGTGAAGAATTTCTCCCCTGTGACGGAGTCTATTTGGATTGCAGTTTAGTTGTTTTGCCTCTAAATTCCTCTCTTTATCTCTCTAAACAAATAGCATTTTACTGTACATGCCAGAGGCGTACTGATACTGGAATAACAGTTCAATCAGACAGTTATTAAATTAATGTATGAAAAGATCCAGTGATGCTGAACGAGCCTGAGGTTCCTAGTTAATGACTGGCAGTTTATGAGGAAACACATCTCCCTGCCAGGAAAGTTTAGGAGCACTTTATGTTGATGTAGCTTCTCTCTTGTTTTCAGCAGACTCATTACGAGCGTAGACAAAAAACAGCCACGACGTGACGGAAATTATACCGTCAGGCTGTCAGATAGACTGTGGGCAGCTCGTTTCTCGCTTTTTGTCAACAAATGTCGGACAAAAGCTGTACCTGAGCCCAGCCCTGTGGCATAACCTCTCCATTGTGAGAAACGTAGGCCTATACAAGCAGAAGCTAGAGTCTCTGTTCAGTGTGCAGACGGAAACACTATTGTTAGTTCACACCTGTGGATTCCACACAGGGGTAAAACTTTTTTTTTCAAACAATTCTGAATGTGTGAATGAATGAGTGTCAAAACTGTGTGTTTTAGAGTACAAGGGTGGGGTTTACCACACAACATAACAGGGAGCGACCGAAGAATTAGACGATTACAAGTATGGGGGACTCAGTTAGGTGTATTTTTTAACTTAAAAATGTTATCCTATTCCATTTTATCCTTTTACGTCTACTTTTTAGAAGCAGAACGACTAAAAACGAATAATGTAAAACAAATCATGTTATTTTTTTCCAGCAGTTGACGTAATTTGCACAAATTAAGAAAAAATTCTGAGTCATTCTGGTGGAATCAGCCTGTTATCACCCTCAATATTGTTTTCCAGCTCTCGTCTTTCACTCTTCCGACCAAATCCCTTCCGACATTTTCTTTTTTTCATCTTTCTCATTGTTAACGTCACCTGCACTTCTCTAAATGTGTGTGCGCGCATCAATGAGTGTGTGGGTGTGTGTAACAAGGAACCCCTTGCCTCTCTAACACAGGTGCGTAGCCAGCACTGGACCCTGATCATGGAGAGCGTGGTGCCGTCGGACAAGGGCAACTACACCTGTCTGGTGGAGAACGAGTTCGGAGCAATCAACCACACCTACACCCTGGACGTAGTGGGTCAGTACCATGCACAAAACACACACTCAAGAGGACACCTGTGAGGGTAATGAAGGCGGAGGGAGGGACGGGGGGAGGCAAGTGGAAAGAGTTCTCACATTGTGTGTGTGTGTGTGTGTGTGTGTGTGTGTGTGTGTGTGTGTGTGT
>CALSBV010010813.1:16176323-16214338 GCA_943590825.1 Bovichtus diacanthus
TATTGTTCCGTCATCCGTGGGTGTGTGTTTGTGTTTGTGTTTGTGCTCGCGTGTCTCCAACATTAGCACAGAATGCAGACATATGGAGGCCTGGTTGTGCTGGCTGAGTCAAGATTTAAAATCTGTTGAGACTGTTAAGCCCTGCCTGTTAGGTTAAAAACAAACAAAAAAAAGTAGGCCTGCTTGTATCCTGGGAAGAAGAGCGAGAGAAGGATTGTACAAAATCATTTCTGTTTAGTTTGCCTGCCGATGGTGATTACATTTATGCATGAGTCATCACCAGAGTCTCTGTATTTGCCTGTCTGATACCCATGTGTGTCTATATAAATGGAGAATGTGCCTGTCTGTCACCTATACGCGTGTGTGTGTGTGTGTGTGTCTGTGTGTGTGTGTATAAGAGTCTTCCTCTAACTTTCTTCCCCTGACCTCTGACTCACCGCTCACCCTTTATTTTTCCTCAGCCCTTGAGAAATCCCCAGGGCCCCTTTCCCCAGACTATGTGGAGATTGCGATATACTGCGCGGGCGTCTTCCTCATCGCCTGCATGGTGGGCATCGTGGTGGTGTGCCGCATGAGGAACACCGCAAAGAAACCCGACTTTGGGGGCCAACCGGCAGTCCACAAACTGAGCAAGCAGATCCCTCTGCGCCGCCAGGTAACAGAAAGTAGATAAAGAGTTCTAAAGGCATTTAACACCCCTAGAGGAGAAAAACACACGCTGCAAAAATACAATGTCAGACAACAAACTTTAGATCATTTACATAAATAGATTGAAGGCTAATGCTGAAAAAAATAAAAAAAATATAATAAAAGTTGCATGGTTGATATATTTAAAAAAATACTTATTTTGTATACAATAAAAGAAATCCACACTCTATATACAGTTGTGGTATTTATAAAATCTACCTCCAGCCTCATTTAGGAGGCATGCATTTCTGAGTAAGTTAGCACTGCTGCCTGAAACTGCAGCCAGAGTTTTCTTTTCTCTGTGTGAGCCATGCTTTTCCCTCAAGGGAAAACGAAAAAAGGTACGCTCCAAAAGGTACAAAAAGTGTTGGATTACGTTCTGCGGAGAGACTGATTCCTGTGTCAAGGTAAGGTTAGGGCGGAGAGATGAGCCCCGGGACAGTGGCGAGGCTGAATCATCCACACACGTTCATCAAAATGACTGTTTTTGCTTAACTTCTTCTCGAGACAGACTCTACTCTAATGCTAAAGCATTAACTGTGGAAATTAAGGATGTATTCATATTAATGTGCCATACTTACCTAGATTCCTGGTCATTTCAATGTAACTACCTCAGGCAATCAATGCATATGCACATTTACTCTGACTCCTCTAGTGATGCCTTAGAGCTTAATCTGACCTATGAACCCAGACTCCGGTGATTAGCCAATCTCTCTACTCCTATAGGTGTCGGCAGACTCGGGCTCTTCCATGAACTCCAGTACGCCGCTGGTACGCATCACAACACGGCGGAGCTCTGCGCACGATGAGCCAATCCCTGAGTATGACCTTCCCGAGGATCCGCGCTGGGAGTTTTCCCGAGACAGGTGAGGGCTGCCTGTTTCTTATGTACATGATCACTTGCTGCCTCATCCTGTGATGTCCAGTTATTTTGCATCAGAAACAAAGGAAACCAGAAGGGCACTTGCAGGTCAAGGTCGTTTCCATAAGTGAAAAATTATGTGTGTATCTGCCTAGTGATTCGGATGTGCTTACTTCCACCAAGTTTCATGAAAATGGGGCCAGTAGTTTTTCCGTCATCCCGGTGACAAACAAACCAACTAAGAAACAACCCAAACTGAAAACATAACCTCCTTAATGGAGGAAACTATAAGGCTATAAGATATTTTTTTAAGGATATAAGATTTAGTGATTCTGCTGGTTTCACTTCCCATAAAGATTGATGTTTTGCATTGAAAATAGTAATTATAACCTAGTGCTAATTGCAAGTTTTACCATTTTACAAAATGCAAAATACATAATTATGTAAATCTGATTCAACCCCTGCATAAAGCATTAAAAAGCCATTGAAATGCGGATCTACTTTGCAGTGCCACTTATCTGAAAGGGGTAAACATACTAACACACTCAGTATTCAAGACCTACATACAGTGCCTGTTTGACAGTATGCATGACAACTTTCAGCGCTACACTGATCCTTTTGTGGTCATCCATCTCAATACAAATATCTTTTCACTAACAGGGTGCATTACAGCAGCCAATAACACAAAGATAACTACATCTGTGTGATTGTGTCTGGTCTGCAAAAGGATCAGATAACTATTGATCTAGTTGAAGACACTGATAGACAGCAGTTAATATGACTAACTGCTGATTAATGCTTGTGGTTAAAGGCTACTGTTGGTGCTGTAGTAAATTGACCTGAACTTGGCACCACCCTGCCCCAATGCCTCATCATTGCAACTGCTGCTGCTGTGTCACACTCTCACTCACACACAGTTGCACACATGCTTCTGATGGTAAGGAATGAAGCGGTGCTAATTACGGGTTAGCTCTCGCAGCTTTCATCTGCATGTTTGGGCTAGGAGGGTTTGCTCAGTCTCATACCAGAGGAATTAGCACCGCCAAGGTTTAGATTTGTCACGGTTACAGCGGCCAGTGATAAGCTTTGGGGTGGATTTAATAGGACGGCAAAGGTTAGAGTAGTTTAATACCCACTTGAGGCCTCTGGTTTTGAAATAAAAGGGAAAATCCCAAACCATAAACACGAAGGCCTTTCTCTTGTTGAAATGGTTGTAAAAATCTGTAAAAGCTTGCTTGGATCATAAAATCAACCATCACTCATAGGTGAAAAAAACCCCATTTCTGATGTAAAGCTTTACTCTCTTGTGTGCATGCAGAGTGGCATTCTAGGGGAAGTTTTGATTTTTATTGATGCATTCACCAAATGGGATGTTTTGTCTAGGCTAAATAAACCTCTGTGTGCCTCTCTGTTTGGGTCTTTATTCCTCGCCTGTCATCCCTGCGCCCGAGGGATCATGTTGGGATTGCAAAACGCTGAGGAATGCTAACGTTTGCGGTTTGCGTGCAGGAAAAATAACATTGATTATGTGTGGCTGGATGGACAGAATGGTTGCCATTGAGCGTGGCGAGTGTGTGGACAGATAGGGGATTGTGTTACTACGGCAGGGCGCCGGCCTCAGGCCCTGGGCTTTGCAGCATGCAGTGTGAGTGTTTACATAGCCAGGACACTGGGCCTCAGGGGTGGGGCTACACCTGTCAATCAAATGAAAAAGCACAAGCTACACGCTAGTTCAGGGGTCATATAGGTGCTGTGGCTCTCAGGGATAGTTGTGAAAGAGCATGTGTGGGAGAGTATAATTAACTCACTATATGAATTAGGGCTGCACAATTAATGGCCGAAATTATATTTTATTGTATTTATCAAGATTAATTCTTGATTTTAGGGTCAAAATATTACATTACATATCATTTTTTATTGCACTGTATTAATATTATATATATTATAGGAATCAGTCTAATATAGTTTGGACATAAAGTTTTAACACATCAGCTATTGTGACACATTTACAATAACATTTCCATCTGGTGTTGTAGTCAGGCCCACCTGTGTGGCAACACAAACCCGGCATTCCATCCGTCACAGGCTTATGTGTCAGGGCTAAACTAAGCCCTCTGTAATGACTTGTAAAGAGTGTATATTGAAACATGCCAAGGCGAGTAAACAGTTTAGAAATGAGTGGCTCTCCCTGGCTTTATCAGGTGATTATCGTTGCCATGTCTGCCTTCCTACCTACTGCCCTGGCACGGGCTGCGGTCACCACGCCAATAAAGCACTCACATGGACACAATCTGATTGAAACAGAGAGAGTGATCTAGTAGAAAACACACAGGGTGAGGTTGACAAACGGGCTTGGTGCCTGGTTTCATTACCTCTCTCGCTCTATCCAACCTGTTTATTTCTGCACAGGGAGTGAATCGATGCTACAGTCAAGTCAAGTTGATGAGCTTCAGTGTGTGTTGCAGCATCTAAACAGCTTCCTATCTTGTTTTTCTTGTTTCTTGTTTTTCTCTTTCTTGTTTGCTGCCCGGTGACCGCAGGTTAACCCTGGGCAAGCCCCTCGGTGAAGGCTGCTTCGGCCAAGTCGTGATGGCAGAGGCCCTGGGCATCGATAAGGACAAAGCCAAGGAGGCTGTAACTGTCGCTGTCAAGATGCTGAAAGGTAAATGGGTCTCTTGCCGCCGCACAATCACAGTGAGTTTGTAATGGTAAACATCTGACTTGTGCTTAACATCAGACCACTGGGATAAGATGTACACTGCTTCATTATGTCTTGTGGGCAACCTGAGTACAAGTGATTTATGCTCCAGTGAGGGTTCAGCAAAGGTGCAAGGCGGAGCCTGGGGCTGTCATTATTATTCGTTATTGGTGGCTGCTGAGTGAAGGCTAAGGGAAGGAAGGGTTGTGTAGGTAAGGGTTAGGGGCGGTCACATACCTGACCCCAGAGCAGCAGCTGGCTGGAGCTCAGTCAGCACCAACACAAAGAGGCAAGTCACACTAGCAGCACTGCTATGAGTAATGAAAGTAGCGGGAGGGGGCACTGGGTTGGTTTGGGGTTAAGGGGGGGGGGGGGCGGTTAGATCAGGTACAGCAGCAGGCTATTGGAGCAACCTTGACAATGGGAATCTGAACGACTCTTTAGAGCGACTCCAGGTAAGGTAATGGTGTAGAGGAATGCAGGCAATGCCATTCTGACTGTCTGGATACCTGGCTCAATCAGTCCCATGAAAAATGAGCCTCTACAGCAGATAATGAATCCAGATTGAACGTCTTTAATTCCTCCTCCTGGCACTGAAAGGAGGCCTCTGTAGTCTGTGTGAGGAGCGTCCCATGCTGCAGTAACTTTAGCCCACATTGTCTGTCAGCCGCACTTAATCAGAAGCACTTACAAAACAAGGTGTTGTCTCACGGGGAAGATACTAAGTTAAGGGGTTAAAGGGAAGACAGTTCTAAACCGTGTTTGTTTTGCTGAGTTTCCCCTGACAACCTTCTATCCAAATTCTTCTGTTCTTAGATGACGCCACTGAGAAAGACCTGTCTGACCTGGTGTCAGAGATGGAAATGATGAAGATGATTGGCAAACATAAGAACATCATTAATCTTTTGGGGGCCTGTACACAAGAAGGTGAGTCACAACATATCGCATCATAAAGCACCTCAAGAAGGGAATACGCAGATGTTTTTGTCTACGCAAGCAATACACTGAACGTTGGTTTATGTGTTGGTATAGTGTTCAGTGATCAGCCTTGTTAACTTTGTGGGTAAGGCTGTACTAAAAGGTTGCAGCATACTTCAAACAAATTCATAAAATGTGTCATCAGTAGGCGGAGGTAGCTAGAAGTCTTTGTATGTGATATGATGAGGTTGGATTTTAATTGGATGTGAAGAGTGGATAAAGCTGAGCACTCTAAGAAAGCTGTTTTTTTTCTCTCAAAGCTACTTCAGTGGAGCCATGATTGTGTGAAAAATTTAAATAAATAATATGCAGTCCACTTTAGGGCTGCAACTAACGATTCTTTTTCATTGATTAATCTGCCGATTATTTTCCTGATTAATGGTTTGGTCTATAAATAGTGAAAAATGTCCACCTCAGTTTCTCAAAGTCCAAGGTGATGTGTTTAAATGTCTTATTTTGTCTGTTTGTCTATATTTAGTTTAATATAATGTAAAAAAATCTGTAAAAAAATAAAAGAGAAAAGCTGTAAATCTCCATATTTGAGAAGCTGAAAAAAACATTACATTACATTACTAAAAGTAGTCGGCTATTTTCATTTTGATCGACATTGCAGCTCTAGTCTAGCCCCACTGCTAAGAACACCTATTCAGTCCCTGCAGAGAAGGATGGTGGATTAAATTTGAGTTTTGGAAATTTACATAAATGCTGGGCAGTCTGGCCATGTGGAAGGCATTTTCAGAAAATGTTTTTCGAAAACCTTGAATCAAGTTTCAAGTTTCAAGTTTTAACATGTACCATTAAAAATTCTCTCAGAATGTTGTTCAGTGTCACTTCCTATCAAAGGGAATCATTTATGTTCAAGAGCTAATGTGGGTCTTTTCTCTGCTGCAGGCCCCCTCTATGTGATAGTGGAGTACGCCTCCAAAGGCAACCTGAGGGAGTACCTCCGAGCCCGCCGCCCGCCCGGCATGGAGTACTCCTATGACATCGCCCGTGTCTCCGACGAACAGCTTACTTTCAAAGATCTGGTCTCCTGCACTTATCAGGTGGCGCGGGGCATGGAGTACCTAGCATCACAGAAGGCAAGGACACACACACACACACACACACACACACACGTACACACACACACACACACACACACACACACACACACACACACAAACACACAAACAGACAAAATGTCATGTTCTCACAACAGTCCCCTGCTGGCTGCATAGGCAGATCTCGGTGCCAGTTCACAGAGCATTTCACGTGCTGTATCCATGAAGGTTTTACGTAGGGAAGCTTGCTTGTGCGTCACTATGGGAATATTGTCTCCTAAAAACACTGACCCCCTGCCCAATCCCTGCATTGTCTCTCTTCCCACGACAAAAGCTCCTCTGTGCGGAAGAACTGCGAGGTTTTCACAATGGGGGTACGGCCATGTTGAGCCAAACACAGCCTCACGCTCCCTCTCACTGTTGGAATGTGACAGAGCGTACTGTCTCTCACACACAAACACACACACACGCACGCACACACACGCACGCGCACACACGTACATGCTTGCACATGCGCTGATGCACAGAAACAACCTCGACCATATATGTGCTGAAGTATGTGAGGAATCCTTACTTATCCAGACATGTTGGTGCAGTCGTTGTGGCGTCATGTCAGTGCTACCTCTGTGCAGGAGATCTCTGGATGATTACACGCGCCGCAAACATCTTAACGCCGTTCTAAATGAGGTATTCACCTGTTTTCAGAGTTGATTTATTTATGCAGTAAGGTAACTGTCTTGTTCTTCTCTTTCCCTCACTTTTTCCACTCTGTGACCTCCCCTCTTTTTCTCCCCTCCCCACTCATTTCTCACACTCTCCATCCCAGTGTATACACAGAGACCTGGCTGCCAGGAACGTCCTGGTCACAGAGAGCAACGTCATGAAGATCGCTGACTTCGGCCTGGCCAGGGACGTCCATAACATCGACTACTATAAAAAGACGACCAATGTGAGTCCTCGACCCGCGCGCCACACATTGAGAGTGGAGTGGAATGTTTTTGAGAGCCGCAGTGTGAGATTAGTCCACTCGTCTTCTCTCTTTTCTCTAATTCCCTCCCTTCCCTCATCTTTCTATTCCACTCATTCCCTCCGCTGGTGTCTTGGCAGAAGCAGCAGGTTCCCAGGCAGCCTGTGAATGTAGTGCTTCTGGAGACTCTGCCTTGTTTATCCCTCAGTCTCTTGTTCCTTTAGTCCCATAGACACTTATACAATTAGGCAAAAAAAAAAGACAGAGTGAAAGGGGAGCGGCTTAAACATAATTGACATTTCCATAGTGGCCCAGTGGTGTCTTTCTTTCCCACCGCGGAGCAGCATTGCCTGCGCATCCTCATTGAGTATGCATGGATGGCTTTTCATCGCATGCAGAGAAGTAGTTGACAACAACAACAACAAAATGCGATGATGACGATGGTAATGATGATTAGGACAATGACAGCAGCCACAATGATGATCACTTGCGTTAAACTACGCTAGACAGAGCCATCATTGTACTGAGACATTTGTTTTATTTCTCATCATTTTTTCTTCAATATGATAGGAACATAATTGTTATATTAGTACAATGTATTGTATAGATTTATATTATTGAATATACATTTTTTTTTTATAGATTATTGTTCCTATTTAGTCTATTTAGTATATTTTTGTAGTAGTAAGCTTAGTATTTACAGCAGCTAAAGAAAATCAGTTTTATAAGGATTTATTTAGGTCTTATCCCTCCTTTTAGAAACCGGAGTGTCTGATGAGATTATTCTTGCCCACCACACAGATATTGTTGGCTAAGGCCACCTTGTCAACTATGGTTAGCTTCCCAGCCAGTGTTTTAATAGCACGCGGAGATAAACTCTCCTTTATCTGTGACCCTGTTTATCAGCTCTATTGCTTTAACAATGTAAACGTTCCTGTGGGAAATCCTCCTCCCAGACACTCGCTCTAGTGGCGTATTCCCCAGGCTGCTTTTACGTATCGGCCTCTCCAGGAGTAATGAGATCTCGCAGCGGTGAATGAATTCAAACATGCTTATCGGGACAGAAATGGATAAATCCAGGGATGGGTTGTGTGCAGATTTTGTTTGACCTCTCACCTGTTTGTGTCCTCAGGGTCGCCTCCCGGTAAAATGGATGGCTCCTGAGGCGCTGTTTGACCGGGTCTACACACACCAGAGTGATGTGTAAGTATATAACACTGTTTTATAGCACCTTTTCGACCACAGGAACTTTCTCCCTGAACTAGGAACCTTTTGAGGAACTCTTTGGGACTACAGGGGCCAAGGTCTAAACTAGGTTCCAGGGACATTGGTTTACCCCCCCCCCACTACTCATTTAAAAAAAATCTGCACCTAAGAGCCGCTGGTGGGATGCCTTGAGACCGGCTCAGCCATCAGTCATGTGAGATTTTAAACCAAGCTAAAGGCTGTTAATATGTCAATTAATTAAAGTTCAATATGTTTTCAGGCGAAAAAGTAACCTTTTAGATTCTCAATATGTGGTCAGTTTATCGACAGTAGTCGCAAAAACGACCTCTGAAACAGCCGTCACTTTTTCATACATCAGCATACTAATTTGTCTAATCTACTGTGGAAAGGCGGACAACATTGGGCTACAGGAACCTTTTAGTTCCTTAAGAAGTAGTTCCCGGGACTAAAAGTCCAAAAACTTGGGGTGGAAACCCGTATGTGTCCCACGATTTCATGATAGAAAATCCATTTAATCAGTGATGAAACCTTCTCGAACAGTAAACTATCACAGCTTTTTTAAAGATTTAATTTGAAGCCCAAATGTTTGCCTGTAGCCTGCAGTCAGATTCAGAGGGTTGTTTTTCAGGGAGTGTGTGAGGTGTTTTGGTGCAGCACTGGTGAGTGTTAGGTGGGGGGCGGCTGCCTATAGGGGGTCAGCACTGGCCGGTCTGTGGTAAAAGTGAGGATTTCACGCTAGACTTGTAGCCAATGCCGTGTTACTAATCTGACTGGCTTCAAAGGGCCCTGGAAGGAGCCCGGAGCCCACCAGCGCCTCCTCCCCCACCGACTCACCCCTCTCTGCTCCGGCTCAGCTCGGAAGTCTCCCCTCCTTTTGGGCCTCCACACATGTCTAAACGCAACAATGCTGCAGCTCGTTCAATGCGGGCCCCATCCTCCTCCTTTAACCCCCTGCCATCCCCTCTTCACCCTCCTCTCCTCATTCAGCAACACTTTGAACATGTGGCTCATCGTTTTGGAGCCGTTCCACGATCAAAATAATCTCCCTCTCCCCCCCCTTTTGCCCCGCCGTTCTTATTTTCATTCATCTGGTATGTGAATTGCTGACTGACCCGTCTCTGTCTCTCCGTCTCTCTTTTTTTTTTTAGTTCAAGAGTACTCATTCTAAAAACAGAACAAAGGAAGAGCGTCCCTCTCTTTTTGGTGTTTGAGTCTCATGTGTTCTGACAGCGTTGTTTGAAGTTTCTGCTCCAGACACTGGCGGCAGAAAGTGTATGTGGCAATTAGATAAATGCCTTGCATGCTGACCCTTGGGAAAGGAGATTTTGTGTGCGTGTCTATGAGTCATACACCAGTAGCACACTAAACACAGCGCTCACCCAGTTAAGCGCTAGGATAGAGGACCTATCTACTGTCCATGTTTGTTTGTGTATACGTGTGTGTGCACATAAATAATATGTGTACATACACATCATGCCCTTCATGTTCCATGGCCCAGCACCAATCAATAAACCGGGGGAGTATAGGGGCCGAATTGGGTCATCAAGTGCCTACTGTAGTCCTTTCTATCAGCTCACTGCTAATTACGTTTCATCACTCACTTTTAGTAATTGGCTTTTTCTCATAGCGCATGAAGGGAGAAGGAAGATGAGAGAGGGGTTGGGGAGGTAGAGTTCTGTGGGCTCACACTCAAACATCACCAGGAGTGCAGGCGATCCATACATGACCTCAGATTAAATGAATACATGAATTCCAATGAAACTCGCCCCTTGGTGTTTTGACAAATGGGCCCAGGGGACTCCCCCCTCACCAAATAAAACAAAGGGAAACATTCCTTTAGCTACCTAGCTCCTATACCACGTTTCAGAGTCTTCATATGTTGTTCAGATTCACTGACGTATGTACATGTATTGACTGGTTTTCTGACATTTGTATTCATGTTGCTCTCCGTCGATATTGAGGTTGTACAACCTAACTGCTTGAGATATAAATGTGATGACATTTAAATACGATTCCAGAATAAGAACCATGCTAATACAGAGCCACTTTTATACTGATCGGTAGCTTATGCATCAATTCATGTCTGAATACATACATTAGGTGCACTCTAATAATAATAATAATAATAAAAACGTTGTATAGCATTTTATTTAACAATGTTACAAACTGCTTCACACTGAAAAAAATACAACAAAACAATAATAATAGAATACAATATAGATAAATAAATTGCAATGACATAAAATCCACCCAGTGATAAAAGCTTCTTTTTTTATTTAAGAAGAATATTTTAAGAAGAGATTTAAAAGCAGTGATAGATTTAGCCAACCTAATCTCAGCCGGTGAGTGTTTGGGGGACTGGACTGCAAAAGCCTGATCACCCTTAGTCTCCACGGCTCTGAGAATGCTCAGAAGGCCACTATCAGCTGATCTAAGAAGGCAAACAGACTCATAAGGGGTTGGTAAATCTTTAAAGGTCATCAATAAAGACTAAAGGCTAAAGGCAAGAATTGGATTAACATGTTCTGGTTTTCCTGAACCAGCAATAATCCTAGCGGCAGCATTTTGGACCAATTAAAGGCAATAGAGGGAGTCCTGGGTATTACCTGTGTACAGGGCATTATAGTATTTAAGATGAGAAAAAATTAAAGCAGAGACAACCCTGTGTAAATATTCAAAGGAAAAGAAGGATCTGATTTATGAAATGAACTTGTGTTGAAAGAAGCATGACTCAACAACCTTCTTTACTGCTCCAGTAAAGACGAACGCCAGGTCAGTTAAATTGACCCGCAGCATGTTGGTTTGCATGTTTATGTGCTGAGTCAAGGCTGGTTGAGGCTGCACTGCACAGAGCAACAGGTTGACTCGTGCTGAGAGACGGTTACAAAGTAGAACGGAAAGGAGAGATGAGTGTGTCAACAAGAGGAGAGATACAACGCAGTGATAGACCCAGGGCTGGCTGTGTAAACAGATGGAGGAGCTGATAAACGCATAACCTGCCTGTCCATGCCTTCTTGCCTGGTCGGACCACTAACATGCTCAGTGGCTGCCTGAATGCGTACGCGCAGATTACTGTTTTAAAGTGCATCTGCGTGTTATAATACCGCTTTCGTGTGGACATGAATCAAGCGTGCTGTCAGTGCAAGAATGATTCATTTGAGACACTGTGGATCCACACTCTAATATAAACATCCAGCGTGACAGTGATGGAAATCAGCAGCGTGGAATCACTGATATTTAACGACCAGGACACTAGGATGAGGAAGTAGTTAATAGTTAGTATTCACTTGCCATCTCTGGTCCTCTCCCTCCTCTTTTGTCTGCTGTGGGTGGTCCACTGTTTGTTTTGGTGTGGTGTGACTGAACAATGCCAGCCTGTGTGACCGGCCAGCAGGGCACAAAAGCCATCATTCAGATCAGCGCCAGAGTGGCACTGAGAGCGGGTTCGCGCCACAAGCCACCGGACGGCAGAAAGAGGGCATTGACACCACTGCGTTCACACTGTAGAAGTTGTTTCCAAACTTTGGCCAAGTAACTCTATGTATATTGTCCGTAGGTCAAAGGAAAGTGAAACTCATTGGGCCTTAATGTTATTTAAAAGTAGTTAGGAACTCTGAGAGCGCAGACGTCCACCAAGGCCATATGCCCTTTCTCGCAATGTTAACAAAAGTGAATTTGTGTATCAGCCCTGTGATTCGGATCCGCTCCAAAATGTAGTGGGTTCTTCCTTTGCCCGTCCTTCGCCCTTTCGCCAAGTTAAATGAAAGTCAGGCCAGTAATTTTTCCATATATCCCGCTGACGAACAGCTAAACGAACTGAATCGTAAACATAGCGTCGTTGGCGGAATTAATGGAGCTCTTTAACACTATTACAGATGCTTGTTCGTTGTCATTTTTGACTATATTTCTAATGTATATCTATGTTTTTATGTCTCACCAGCTGGTCATTTGGGGTGCTGATGTGGGAGATCTTCACCCTTGGGGGCTCCCCCTACCCTGGCATCCCAGTTGAAGAGCTCTTTAAGTTGCTCAAAGAGGGACATCGCATGGACAAGCCTGGCAACTGCACCAACGAGCTGTAAGAGTCTTAGTTTGGCTTTTTTCTTTCAAATTTACATCCACCCTAAGGCACACCTTCACCCGAATACGCACTACCTCTTACACCCAGAATCCAATGCCATCCCAGACTCTGTCAGATCCGTGACTCCCGGGCTCTGTGTCCACTCTGTCGGGCCTCTGCACAGCTGTGACTGGCTGCTATCAGTGTCCTCATTCACAATTAGCGCTCTGCAGTCAGCGGACAATGGCACGGCTCTGTTACGGTGCCACACTGAGAGGGTTGATGGAGAACAAAGTAGAGACGGACACAATAGCAGTGCATGACACAAGATAAGAAATAAACACTGTGAGGGATGTTTGTGATCAGCAGCAGGCCATCAAAATGTGTGGCAAAAATATATGGCTGAAATAAATTTCAGATTTCAAAATGAGATGGTGTCAGAGAACACCTGCTGTTTTGAGTTATTATTTGACATGGAGACCCGAGTCCAGAAGCATAAATCATTCAGCAAGCACATTTTGAAACTTGAATACAAGGAAGATGAGGAGTGGCACAGCATGAGGTTGGACAGACCTACAACACTTCCCTGAATCACTCTGTGCCCTCTCCCTTAATCCACTCTTCTTTTTGAGTAAACTGTTACTGTGTTTTTTCTCTCCCAGGTACATGATGATGAAAGACTGCTGGCATGCCATCTCATCCCACAGACCCACCTTCAAGCAGCTAGTAGAGGATCTGGATCGCATCCTCACCCTCAACACCAACGAGGTGAATGCAGCTCTCTCATTTCTCTTCACGCACATTCCATAAAGTTCCTGGATTCAGGGTGGTCAGAAATCATGCTACACAAACCCTACAATTTCCTGACAAATAACAGACCTGCATTAATAACAATGAAATAAAATAATATGATGCATTCCTACACAGAGTAACGTGTTTCTCAGTCCAAAGTAAATCACGCTCTTTCCAGTGCATGCAGGGTTCAGCGGAATGTTGCTGAAAGCTTTAGGAGCATTAGCAGCCACGTTGCTGACATAAGGGCTAAATGGGGACCGAAAAAATGGCCGGATGATTTGATCCAGGTCCAACATGGCCGCTACGACCCAGTGAAGTTGCCCAATCATCACATTCATGCCTCGCTCCCTACAATAGTTTGCGTTTCTTTCCATCCCCCTTCCTGTCCTATGTGATATCCGAGTGCAGACCTGAAAAGAGGCCGTCGATGGAAAGCTGTCAAGACTCGTCTGCTCTTGGAGCTGGAACTTCGTGAATTTATGCCAAAAAAGCCCAACTTTGAGTTTGAACTTTTGAAATGTAATAAAGCGCTCTTTTCTTGCCTTTTTTCCCCCTTCTCCTTTCCCTCTGCCCTAAACCGCTGGCAGATGTGGAGGTCTTTAGTAATGTGAGCCTTCTCGTGTTGAGCTGGGAAAATGGAAGCCAGCGCTCATTTTCTAAAAAACCCCAAGAACCCTTCCTCCTCACAACTAGTCCCAATAACAGCCATGAAAGACAAGCAGGGGGGAGGGGGGGTGCCTCAGCCGACATGAAAAGTCCAAAACAACTTCACAGAACAGGGCCGAATTACAATGTTTTAACAGGATTCCTTGAGGTTTTCGTCTTTCTTCATTTTCATTTTTGCCAGCTTCTTGTTTCTAGCCATTTTATAGTGTTTATTTTTGGTGTTTCAGATGTCAGATTTGTTTGGATTGAACTGATGCGAAGGATGCTGTAAAATGCCACATCCCTGCCCCAGTTCTCTCTCTGGTCTAATCGTATCCTCTTTTCCCCAAACTCCCAACCACATGAAAACATTTGTAGTGGACCAAAACCGCGACTAGGCCGACCCTGCTATCTTCAAGCTTTGCTGGATTAGCCAGCAGTCCAACATTCAATTTACTACCTATTACTCTTGCAAATATTTTCATACAGTATCCAGTTTAAGATGATTTTTTCTGTTCTGTTCCATAAACCCTTCCAGGGTGATTTGGTATGGTTTAGATAAATATCACGATGAAGGTGATACTCTCATACTCTCCTCTGGAAAGTCCCTGGTCTTGTCGATTGGGTTCAGCACTATATTTATGTTCTCCTGTTTGGTCTTTTGTCTCTCACTCCTCTCAAAGCATATTTTCCTTTTTGTAACATATCAGTTTGTGTCTGAGTGTAAATCGCTTCTCTTAACCCTCTCTTTCCTGTCTGTCTACAGGAGTATCTGGACCTGTGCGCCCCAGCAGAGCAGTATTCCCCCAACTTCCCCGACACTCGCAGCTCCTGCTCCTCCGGTGACGACTCTGTGTTTGCCCACGATCCCTTACCGGACGAGCCCTGCCTCCCCAAGTACCAGCACATCAATGGAAACGTCAAAACATGAGCCCCCACCCACTCTCTCTACACAAGTCTTACCCCTCGACCTCCCAAAACACACGTAGCACAGACACCGTCTCCGAAATCCTCCCAACCTCCTGCCCCCCCATCACCCTTCTGGCTCCCGGTGGACTAATGGACCTAGATGGGCCTGGGCTGGTGGCAGCGCTGCTGTCACACACTCATACTGCCATGCACACACAACACTAAGAGCTCACATGAGGTCTCAAAGGAGAGGACAGGGACCCTACAGAAGCTGTTTTATACTGACTAAATGAATTGACGTTCCTTGGGGACCCTCTTCCTCCTCTTCCTTCATACAAACACACAGACTTCTCAGTGCGGTTCTCATGTTTGTACCCGGAGGTTTTTACAATCGATGACGTTACTTGTTTGGTGAACCCTTTCCAGTGGCTGGCATTCCAAGACTTTTATTTGCTTCTGAAGGAATGTATGGACTGATGTGAACTTTAAAAAAAAAAACAAAAAACAAGGGAATAGAAGAGGATGACGAATAGGAAAAGGACTGAGAGACAGAGCTTCAACTAACAAAACAGAGGAATAGAAGGAGAGCACATATAGAAACTGCTCTCCTGTTTATTTTGTAATATTGATGCATTTCTTTTACAGTTCTCCTGATAAACCTTCCCAGTTATTCTGGAGATAAAAAATACACAGTATAATGTATAGTGCTGGGTATATTTGTAAATATATTCAAAAATGTATAAATATATATTATATATTTACAATGAATTATTTTTGGTATGGACTCCGAAATAACCCCAACCCTCCCCACCCTACTTTGAGTTTGAGGCAGGTATTCTAACAGGTTATGTGTCCTATATTTCTCTTCACACACACACTCACTCACACAACAGTCAAGGATACACACTTTAATATACACAAACACCTGTTTTACTCTGACTCAGTAACACAGTTGAGTATTGGCTTTCAGGGACTGAGGTAGCATGTTAATTTATTGACTTATATTTTTTGAAATGAATCAAAAAAGTCTGTAAAAAAAAAGAACAAAAACAACATGGCAGAAATGATGACATTAATGATGCTGATAATACATAAATAATCCATTAAATTTATGGTAATTTAAAATGATCTTTCAGCAGTAACAGAAAAAAGCTATTTTTAGTGGGTTTGAAAGATCCAGGTTTTGTAAGTTTTATATATGAATGTGAATATTAAGTTAAATTTTTAAAAACTGTACATTTTATAGTCAGCTAATCCCTTTCTTATGTAGATGTTGATGCCATTTCTATCCAGTCATTTTACTCTTTCTTAGCTTTGCTTTAGGAAACGAGATTGATTTCTGGATATTTATATATGATTGAAAGAAAAAGATTTTGGAATACTAGCAATCCGCTCCCTCACTTCGACAAAATATAGACTCCAAATTTACTTGACAGAATTGAAAGCTGAAAAACAAAGTATTAAATCATTCAAGTGTTTTTTTGTCTTTTTCTACTGGACCAACTTTAAGATGTTCTTTTGCAAGTGTTCATGCCACATTTGCAAAATAAAAGATGGAAAAATAGACTCTTGTCCTAATCTCTGACTTTGATGGGTGTTAAGTGTGGAGTATGGCAGAGAAAACTGAGGGATAAAGCTGACTGTTGGAAGAAATAGGCTATCATTGAGCTGCACATTCTTCTGAGCTACATTTCTTTTTCTTAGTAGCTGATATGGGCGAAAATGATTGTGCTGTCATTACTAAGTACTCAGTGCTTTTTAGGAGAAAGTATTTTTCTTGGATGCTTTGATTCTGCAATTAATTCAGAGATACTGGATGACTGGAGAGGCTCAGTTAGTGGATAAAGGACCTTTTTCTGTTCTTCAGACTAGATTATTCCTTTAGTACTGGCATCATTTTGCTTAAGAACTCTCACCTACTTATGTTGTCCTGAAGTAGGACCTGTTGGCCAAGGATTCAAGCAAAACTGCTAAACTCAGCACAAACAGAATGAATGTGATCAAGTTAGATACTGAATTCATGCCACTGGCCAAAGCAATTTTGTAAACGAACAGGGAACTCATCATTGTCATGATAGTGTGGCTCTGCGTCCCGATCTGTCCGACTTTGATCAGACAAAGAGTCTTTGTTAGCCTCCTGGCAGCAGACTAATATGTGCTCTGATTAGCTGATTGATCTCCCTTTTTTCTCTTATCTGAACAGATTTAATTCAACATAGTGGGTAGTTGATTTATCTGATTTGATGTAAGTTAATCAAAGTTGATCTATGAGCGAGGGTGATTGATGGTGGCAGCCGTGGATGCGGTCATATGTAGTAGGCTAATGGTGGTTGCATATCAACCACCTAGCAGGAATGCATAGCATAGTACGATAGAGCCACCCAATAGGTCGTTGCATTATGGAGAGCTTCTGAAGCAACAGTTGCATTGATATAATTCACATCAGTATTCATTATAAACATTACCCTGTTACAGGTTCATGTAATAAGAGGCATAGAATTAAAAATTCTACAGCCGTGCTAGCAGCTCTGTGAGGCTGCACTTAGGCAGAGGTGATTTAAGCTCAGGGCTAATGTCATCATACTAACATGCTCACAGTGACAATGCTAACATGATAATGTTTAGCAGGTAATGTTTACAATCTTAGATTAGTGTGTTAGCACGTCAACATTTATTAACTAGAAAGGCACTCAGAGAGTGCAGACTTCCGCCAATGCCTTTTCCATGATTGAAAAATAATGCATGTATCCGCCCTGGGATTTGAATCCGCTCCAAAATTTTCTGAGTTCTTCCTGGGCCCACCTTACACCCTTCCACAAGTTTCATGAAAATCAGGCCCGTAATTTTCCCGTTATGCTGCTGACAAACCAATAAACCGAAAATATGACTTCCTTGGCAAAGGTAATTAGCATTAAATACAAGCACCGGGGTTGATGAGAATATCATTAATCCTCAAGGTATTTGGACATGAAAGTTCTGCACAAATGTTGAGATATCACCAAAGTTTTTTACAATTCATCCTGTGGGGAACATAGATGTCTACATCAATTTTCACATCAATTTGTCAAACAGCTGTCCAGACATCACAAACGTTGACAGGAAAATTCATCAAAAATACACCATCTGGAGACCATGAATGTCAAAATGTTTTGGCAGTCTATCTAGAAGTTGTTGAGATATTTCACTGGATGAGTAAGAAGTTTGACCTGCTGGTGGCGCTAGATAAAAAAGTTAGGGGATCTCCAAAGTGATCATGTTCTGGGCACCACGAATGGTTGTACAATCCATCCAATAGCTGTTGAGATACAGTATGTGATGGACAAGTTAGAGCATGCTGTGAAACAATTGCTGAATGGATAGTAACAAATAATCTGGAAATCAAGCAGTTTTGCTCAAGATAGTTCTTGGCAAGTTGAGGAATAAGTAAAAAAAGCAAATCCCTTGTATTACCAAGTTTGAACTTGCTCTGAATAAACATACATACACACACACACACCAGTTCCAAGTCTTCCTCCAATAGACGTGTCCCCTCATGTCTCCGGAACCTGAAAAGGGATTGGAGGGAAAAGTCAGTCAGAAAAACATTCCTGTTTTTACATAGAATAAGGGGGGAGAAAGCAGCTACAGCTCATGGAGGATTGGAGGAGGATTGGAAAGAAAGAGTGGCAGGATAAACCACAGCACCATACACCCTCATTAAAGGGGGGAGCGGAGAGAAAGGCAGCCGGATATCCACACTCACTATTGCACACTTTTATCAGAAAGGCAGTCTATTGTGCTGTAGGCTGATGGCACACACAGGCAGGCAGGGAGCAGGGAGGGGTACACTCTATGGAGACCAAATAGAGGATTAGTTTGTTCCATCTTGACAAAATGCCCTCTGAGCTGCCATGGTATTTATGAGAGACAAATGCACTTCATCTGATGTAAGTAATGTGACGCAATGGACCTTTACTTAGAGCAAAGCTAGGTCTTTCAAGAGACACATTATCAGTTCTGTTTACATATTGATAATGATGTAGGAGTAAATAAGTAGATGGGTTACCTATTACCTCAGTCACCAGCCAGTGACCATGTGAAGGATACTATCAACAGACGACAAGATTCAGAACAGACAACTCTCAGTAAAGCCTTCTTTTTTTCGTGTTTTTGCTCCAGCAAAACACAGCATATTTGTAGCATAAAGCATAAACATTTTAGGCAAGACACTACAGGCAAAAAACATTGCATCGTTTTTTCATGCACTGTTCAACGTTGAGAGTTTGGGCTATTCCATAACATGTCTCCTTTCAGACTAGTGGGAAAAAAAAGGAAAAAAAACATATTTTGACCAGCAGTAGCTGTTTATTTGAATAACTTTGTCTATTTGTGTCGTTAGATTTGTCCTAAATTCACCAAAAGTTAGCATTAGATAATGCCTAATTTCCATATCTAAACATAACATTTCAGAAAACTTGTAATACAAATACTAAATAACTGTCTTTATGGAAATAATAAACTGGGAAAGTTTCATAGCAGTATCGATTAGTTAAACATTTTTACCCATTTTACCTGTAGTGCCTTTCCAACAATACATATATTTAAAGGCGATTTTCACTTCAGGAATACTTACATACACAAACTTTCCAATTTCCCTCCTATCTATACTTTGAAGGTTTGTTCTTATATCATTTATAGCTTTATTTATATACCTTTGTATTCCTAAAAACGTGGCGAAAATAAAAAAAAAATGTATAGCGGTTGACAGTGTTTTCTTATTCATTGTTTTATGGAGTAGTACAAAGCTATATCCAAAACCCCTCTGTAAAAACCTTTAACTTTAATATATCAACAAAATCAAACAAGAATTTTTAACCTCGCTTTATCCAACATTTGCATGTTTAAACACATATATTTTCAAAATGTATGTGAAAATGTATCTCCCCTTATATTACCCTATAAAAGTGACTGTGCTGTATTGCACATTCCATGAATCCTCTTTGTATTCTGCACAGTTCCCCCATCCATTAAAATCAAAAAAATAAATATGAAGAAAAAAGACACATGTCCCTCCCATAGTTTGCCTAACCTTTATTGGTCAAAATAAAAAAACAATACTTTTAGTTTCCAGTACAGGTTTACTGTCATATTTTTTCTGCAATGTGAATGCATTCTGATGTGTCCCATCCCCCTCTACACAAATACACCAAGGACTCATGGAGCGATGACACTTTCTTGCCCTTGTCTGATAAACATGACCCACCACGCTCAGTCAAAGCCCTAAATGAGTTTTTCATTTGGAGGGTTTTTACTCTGTGGTTCCCTAATGCCCTCAAGATTAACCCAGTGACCCTCAAATATTAGCTTTGCCTGACTTTAGGTAGAAGGGAAAGTAGCTGGAGGACACAAGAAGAACACTTTTTTTTTAGTACTGTATGTATTGAATTGAATGTGACGGACAAATATCAGCTTTTTGCTCATGAAATTTTTGTCAGAGGACACAAGGACATCTGGCATTGTGGCAGACGAAGAAGACTGAAGAAGGATAGCCTGACATTTTTGGTGGTAAAAGTGATTTTCATTCTGATCCTGCTGTTTCTTCCTGTCCTTCCTCGTCCTCCTCTGCGTCCTTGGTCCTAGCCCTGTCCTCCCTCGCCTAGCCATCTGGTGGGGCCTGGTGTGTTTGCACAAGGCTCGGTCCTCTGGAATGTCAACATGAGGCTTTGTGTGAAGCCAGAGGAGCCCACATCCACTGGAGATAAGACCCCACCAACCCTGGGGAGAGGAGGAGGGGTCAGAGGGTGGGAAGCTGGTGGGCGTAGTTAGAGGGTGACTTAAAGTTTAACAAAGCTGCCAAGTGACCGCGATACCCCCTGCTAATCCTGAACATAACTCTCTCCCCTCACCAAACTCCAGTGAGGCTGATACAAGGGAACCAAAATCTAATTTCTGGGTTGAAGACATCTGCGCACACTCACACCACATGTAATCTTATTATTTAGATTTCTCTAAACTCTTTGCCATTGACCAATGGGATCAGAGTATGAATCTGTCAAGGCTGCGCTCCTCAACCTACCATTTGCATTGAGTAGCAGATAATGACTGGTTCATCGCTAGGTCAACGCTCACGGGAGGGAGGGGTCTACTTGTGTTTGATTAAGGGCTTGCAAGGCACCGTGTCTGGTTCTGCATGGAAGGATAAACAAGTCGAGTGTGTGTTTGTGTGTGGGGCTGTTGTGCATGTGCGAGCAACACTGTGTGTGGTTTTGTTGCCCCGTGGGATCTTCTACAGTCACTAATGGCGCAATTGTGTCTGAGCAATTTATAATTCACAGATTCCACTTCCAGACGACTTTGCTGTGTCTAAAAGTCTGAGGTAACATCTCTTGGAGTGTAATCAGCGGAAAAAGAAGATTGTTTAGAGGGCGATAACAAGGTAGAATTGCCAGAACTCAATAATTAACATCATCGTGCATGAGTTTAGACTCTTTCTGTTTGTCGACTAAGCAGGAGTGTAATGTGCCCCATTTAATAGTGTTTAGTCAGATTTAAGTAGGTTAAATATTGCACACCCTAAGAAATAGAGCTAGTGTTGATTAATGCGCACGTAATTGTAGGCTGCTAAATGATTTTGCACTCTAAATTGGTGAGGTTTGTCACATTGGGCCAACGTGGCATGTTTTACAGCTCTGGGTGTGTTCTATAAATGAGCTTAGTCATAATGTTCCTTGCCCAGTTATGCCAATCACAACACTCACCCCATCGGTCAGAACTATTCCCCCATGTCTTGTCTTGCAGTGCTGATGTCACTGGTGACATCGAAAGCCATAAACCCTGACGCATGCAAAAGATGTCTTGCCAAGGTGTCAAACATAGGTTTTCCAATGGCAAGGTTTTTTATTCACTGCCCAAACAAAATGCCTCATGTAGTAAAGATTTATTTGGGCTTATGACCGAGCATGAGACTGAGGCAAAGTTGTGTTTTATACGAAACGGAGCTTAAAAGAGCAATTTAGTGTTGCGCTTTCACAGAGTTAGAAAGAGATTGAAAAAAAGAAAGCTAAAATGCAACGAGGTTGAGATATCTAATATGGGTTAAACTCCCACATTTCCCACAATGAAACTCAATTGTGTCTATCGCCCCTGCCTGGTACATTTGTAAACATTTGTAACTGTTTTTGAAATGTTTTTATGTGTATATAAGTGTTGTTTACATTTTTAATTTGTAATGCCAAGATTTCTCAGTGGTTCCATAAAATAAAGGATGATCAAATAAATAACGCCTGTAAAACCTTCCTCAGTTCAACCGAGGCTTCCCATTAAAAATGTGCAGTCTCCACAAGCCTTTACAGAGATACCAAGATGATGACACTTGAGTAAATTCCACAAAAGACAATATATAAAGCTGTTTTCTCAAGCTAAAAACTACTGCATGTGATGAATTAGGATGTTAAATAGGCGGAGTTCCCATTTCATTCAAAAATAGGTTAGCTAGAGGGATATTTATCAATTTAAAATGAGTTAATTTCTTTATGCCTTAAAGAAGGTGGTTTATTCATAGCACCATTTATATTCACATTTATGTTGGGCTTTACCTCATGATAGAAGTTCATTATTTTGTGTGTTTTGTCTTTTCTTCTCTCGTTGACAGCTGTGTTTGCAGGGACCCCTGACCAAGCCAGAGTCACAGCAGAGAGTCTATGCAGTTTATTTACATTATTATGTTCCTTGGAGTTACTGTATGTTGGAATCACATGTTAAATGTGTCTGAAAGAAAGTAGATAATAGCAAACAGAGGCCAAGTTTAGAGACAAACTGAATTTCTTCCCTCACACTAGTTCAGCCAAACTGAAAGCAGTATATTACTGCTAGGAGGACAGAAAGGTGGCTGTTAGTGCGCCGTAGACAGTAAAGAGTCTGTTGCCTCCTCTGGTCTCCACGTCAGGAGATAGACTGGAGATATATGGCAATGTACACACAGGACGGTTAACCACTCCAGCACTGTTACTGTCAGGAGTAAACACAGGACCAGGCCAATAAAAAACACTTGTAAAAAAAAAAAAAAGAGTGCCCATAAATGATGTTTAATTGAAACTGTGCATGAGGGTAGTTCGTCAGAGCTATGTCTCCCAGAGGTCCACACACATACACACTGTAGCTGGGGGAGGGGAGCAGCAGGAGGTAGAGCAGGAAGTGGAAAAAGGGAGGTTTGGATTGATTGAAAAGGGAGGTTAGGATTGTTTTAGTCTCCAAAAGCGAAAGCAGAAGAGATCATTGTCAAATGCTAATTGAGAGCCAAAACTCAATTTTTATATTTATCTCTAGTCATTCTAAACAAGATGAATAATTTCCTGGTTACATGCCATGATGCGGTGTTCTCCCAACATTTCTAGGTCTAAGCGACGTTATACGTACCCACCACATTTGAGGAGTTCAAGTTTATGCATACTCAGCTGCAAATGTTGGCGCCTACCTTTGTCAGGTGGAGTGTTTCCACGATCTAAATGACGAATGATCACCATGACAATGCTATGGTGACAGATGGGAAATAAATCACATGGGAAATAAATCACCACAAGACCCTCCTCCCCTTTTCACCTGCATCACTCTTTCCAGCTAACAAGTAGTCCACTGTTTCTCTGAATGCCAACACTGCTAATTTCCCTCCAACACCCCCCTCTACTCAATTTGTCAATTTCAAATATGCTTTCAGAGTTTTGTTGGTTCTTTCTCTGCCTGTGTTTGTGTCTCCACTTTCACCCCCCTCACTCTTTTTTTCCTGGTCAATCACACACTCCCCCTCCCTTTCCCCTCTCTGACTTGAATGGCTCGAGTGATTGTGTGCTGCTGAAAGTTTGGAAGCAGGTAAAGGGAAACCTTTCTCTCTCTTTCTCATACTGTACAGTAAGGAGGTCATTAAATAAAAGTGTGCAGTGAGTGACGTGCCTCTATACCTGCCTGCCTGCACAGAAACAACAAGAGCCCGCTCTGTCCTGCCCGGGCAAGACGGGATAATTATAGATCCTGACTTAATCACTTATACCTCAAAGCCTTTTATTTCTACAGCTTCTTGCCTCTCTTTTTCTTTCCAGGTTTGCTGCCACCTGCCAATAGTAAAATGTTTCAACATGATGGATTATTACTTTTTTCAATCAGAGACAATGATGGGTGTGAGCAGTGTTGCGGTTGAGGTCATACCTGCACACAGAGGTGGAAACAGTTCAAGGTGTGCTGCAGGCTTAAACTCAGACACACAGAGTATTGGGTTCACTTGCAGGTTAGCATTCATCTCCTCTAGGCTTGACATATTGTCCATTTCTCACTTTTTCCAAGGCAGAGTTTGGGTTCTTGAGTGTGTTAAAGCTGCTGCAGTAAGCTTCACTCTGTGTCCTGAATCCATAGGATGCTGATCAATAATATATCGCTGCTGTGCTTCTACCTCCTCTGCGCACTGAACGTATATTCTGATATCATGCGTACATGGTCTACAAACTGTCAGGTCTTCTCTGTCTGTCTCAACTGGGAACATATGAATCCCTGGGTTGAACCTCAGCCCATTTCTGCTGTGAATACACTCCCTCCCAGGCTCCATGAGATGGCTGGCCCCTGGCTGGGCAGTGAGTGTGGGGCGGGCAAAGGAGAGAAGGCCCCTGAAAAGGTGCTTTGTGCTGGTTTAGAAGGACCCAAGGCTTTAAGCCTGTCAGGGGTTGTGGTTCTAGGCCAGCAGCCAGGCCTTCAGACCCTCTCGCTGGCAGCGACTGAACTACCATCTGGAGTGACGGACCCTTCCTGAACTGCTCCGTGAGCTGCACAGAGCCAGGCTGGGCTGAGCTGGTTCGGCTGAGGCTGAGACGCACCACAGAGTGCTGCAAAAATAAACCATTGGTGCTTCGTTGAAATTCCTTGGCTCCGGAGCCTTAACTCTGAAGATCATTCCCATGGGAGTGTCGCAGAGCGGCCTCACACCGAGCAGCAGAGTACAGGACAAAACTAATTTACTAACCTCTTTGTATACATCTCTTAAACAAATGAGAACTGGCTTGTTGATGACTGTATTGGAGAATTATGATAATGATAATGGTGTTGGAATTATACGCAGAAACTTGCTTAGGTCGCATTTAGCTGCCCATGTAGAATGCCTTGACAATTGATGAAAAGAAAGTAAAAAGGGATAAACGGTGTGAGATGAGTCACTATCCTCAAAAGTGATTTATTATGTTTATGGAAGTCTGTGCCGTGGCTGTCATCAGCAGAGACAAGTGGGAATAATCAGCGCACTACGTGGTGCTGCAAACACAATTAAGTAAAGAGGCAGAGACAGGCAGACTCCTGACTCAGTTCTTTCATGGGCTTTGTTTACATTTCGGATCCAGACCTATATAGTGCAGGAGAAGTATGTCTGAAGACGGAGTGAAAAGGGACCTGGCAGACAGACTCATATAGACTGATTTGGTTGGTGGAGTACATAAACTGAGCTCAATGCTGCATTTCAGCCCTATTGCTACACATGAGATGAAATCAAAGTTTTCCCCTTCAACTGGAAAGCGAGATAATTCATGGTACATTTAGTACGAGGGAGAAAAATGTTAACCATATTGTGTCTGGTGTTTTAGTGGGTCAGGTTTCTGTACAACCCATCCCCCAACTCCTGCAACAGAATAAAATTCCTCTGCCTTTCTGGAGCTGACCCAAGCCAAGCAAATTATGTATCAAAATCTTTTTATATGAACCTCTGTCACGCAGAAAAACATCACTAAGCTCCATCTCTAGCTCTCCTTCTCCTGGAACGGGCAATGCTTTATCCCATTCCTCCGAGCGAGGCCATTATATTGAATCCTAATCGAAAGGGAGGGAACATAGAGAAATAAAATCACTGCAGAGACCACATCAGAGAATTTTACGCAAAAAATTGACATTGATAGGCCTGGACAATGTAGCCCAATGATTGATGCAATATATCAAAAAAGCTCATCCTCTCCTCTCTGAGGCTTTGGAGTTGAGCCACAAAACTCCCAGCTATCGCAGATATTTTTTCATCCGTTGGAAGTTCAAACAAAGCTTTATGAAAGGGCAAATACAATTTATTTCATAACATAGCCAATGTTTTTGTAGTTATGGTCATCGCTACTATGATTATGAAGGATATTGTGCTCAACAAGATAATTACTGAGAACTGGGAACACGACAACATCACTAAAAATAAATGTGTAGGGGCAAGAAACATTAGCAGCCAGATGATCAGGCGGGTTTTAGATGAAACCCGTGGTTAGCCAAGTGTATTTGGAAGAGAAAATGTTGAGGTTTAACAGGAAAAATTAACCGTTCATTGTAAATATCCATCACAGTCTTGGATACTCTTGAGGGACTGGCACAACTTGCAAAGTGAAGAATGAGATTCAGAAGCTAGCTACAACTTTGACCTACCATACTTACTGTAGTTTTGAAGAGTGGCTGAGATGCTTACGTGTAGTTTCATTTCCAAATAAAGTGGTTTGGAAAATTTAACAATGGCTTGTTTACACCATCACGTTTCTTGCCCATAGACTGTATATAAGAAGTGGACGTAGTCATCTTGATGTCATTCACTGGTTTGTGGACTACCGTCTTGTAGCATCAAGTTTGGCGTTTGGACGTCGGCATCTGGATTTTTGGCCATCGCCATCTTGTTTTTTTGGCACCAGAAGTGAGAGGGTGGAGCTAAGTACAACCAAATGCGGAACAAGACATTTTAGGCGACTAAAATGTTACAATTAACTTTCATGAAATTAAAACATAATCTGAGATGAAAACACGGACAGCACCCAAACCAGACAATGCTGAGGTCGCGACCCGTCAAACACAAGGTAGCCATGCCCAAAAGCATACCCTGCTTTATCCTCTATTTTACTCTAAATGTGACCATAATTTAGAAAATGAATATCACGCTGTATTGAAGAACACTTGAAACTGCCAATTGAGACAATTGATAAACTCGTAAGCAAAATATATACTGATGTAATAAATCAAGTGAGGAATAGGGTAATTCTTTTCATAGACTTCAATACAATCTGCCTTCCTTTTGCAAGCTGTGGAGTTGCCCCCTGCTGGCCATTGGAAAGAATGCAGGTTTAAATCACTTCTTTACTTTTCAGACCTAGAGGATGCCCCTTGTTCTTGTCCCGTTGGACCTTGTTGTAACAATGTTGTTGTTTTTCCAGATCTCAGCAATTACTTTGGCAACTACAATGTTTTCTGCACTTAGTTAATAAACCATAATTATCCATTGAGGCAGCAGAATTAAAATACAGCTTTTTTTTTTAAAAGGATACTTGTCCCCCTCAACACCACTTCTTTTCCATTTATCAGTGATCTTCATAAGACCACCACAAGCCCCTATATGCAGTCAGATTGCGTCCCCCAGCTTTCACCTCTAAAGTTCAGCCTGGTGTGAACCACTCAAATGGCCCTGTTGTTTACAGTAGTGTTAAGTGCGTGCCCCTCCAGGATCAGTCAGAGCCATAATCCCCTCTTCATTCCCACTGAGGCCCAGAGTGTGTGTAAGTGGACATGGGTGATGGCAGACAAGGAACGGCTCACCAGCCCACCCATTCAAACCAGCCACGCACCTTCAAATACATATGGAAAAACACACATGTGAACACACATTCATCCTCAGACAAACGCACACACACAATGAGAGAGCACAAGTGCAAATAATAGAGAAAGAATGAGAGCAAATGAGAAAGGCTTTCTAGATATTACCCCCTTCTTTCTCTGTTCTCCCTGCGTTTTTATGTCATCTCACCTTGTAAAAAGGCTTTATGGTCTTCCCAGGCCTCATGGCCATGAGTGTGGTGACGTGGATTGTGGGAGCTTTAGAACTCCTCCAGGAACAGCACTTAGTGCGAGTGACAAGAGAGCATCTCCAGAGAGCTTTAGCTTGCAAACTGGGAAACTCTTTAATCTGACTTCCTGATTTTTTTTCTCTTTTTTTCCTTGTTTTACAAGTTTAGGCTTAAAGAACGTCAAAGTCAAAGAACTTCAGTTGCTGTTTACCAAAACTGCAAAGTAGAGCAATTGGAGCAAAAAAGTCCAAAAATATACATTACACACTTTATGTTTTGTATTTAGCTGACAGAAAAAATTTGATCAAATTGAATATGAAATACATGTTCCAAGTGACCTTTTTGACTTTTGACTCTCTGTCATCAACATCGCAATAAAACTGACCAATGATTTCTTGAAAACGAATGACTACCTTGAGCTTTTTGTCACAGCTGTACACTTGCCAGGCCAGACCAGAGGGAAGGCGACAGTCTTATCTGGTTTAAACCATGTAGATGAGAGTGAAATCACCTGTGGCTCTGTTTCCACTTGCCCTGCAGGTCACACGACACAGGACAGCATGTGCTACTGCAGCCATTTATATGATGTGCAATATAATATAACTGTAAAAGAAATCATGCATGGAATGAGGCACTAAATGGGAAATCCACATGACAGAAAGGAGGAAAAAAGAAAGGACGGGCTTCGGTCGTATGTTAATCTAATCAGCTAGGTGTTACCCATTAGCACTGAGGTCTCATATCAAACTGTAACCTCTTCATACCCCCACCTTCATCCCTCCCCCCCCCACACTTTCTGTCTTCCGGTCCCTGCGCAGGTCTGCCTGTATAATGTCCACACAAAGCCAATGTGGGGCCTCCCTGAGGTGTTCAAGAGCTATGCTTTAAATCATGCAATTAGTGCTCAGCCGGGGGATTTATACTTTTGGGCAACAGCACTTCTTTAGCTTATATATGGCTGTGGGGAGACGACCCTATAACAGGAATGCAACAATAAAAACAATCTGAAAATCAGATCACATCACATACATCGCTCAAATAATTATATTTAAACTATTGTAGTATAGTATACTGTATATTGTACAGTAGTTGCTAGATGAAAAAACGTTTGCATCCAATTTTTATGTTTAAACTTCAGTTAAAAGATACCATGCTTCTCTGTACCCACTCTTCCAAAAAGCTACTGGATAATCTCCAAATTGCAGGCAAGCTTAAAACAAGGCTGCTTTTCGAGTTCCTAAAAAAGTTTTCAAGATACAAGGTTTTTATGAACAGCAGTAATATGGGATAATGTGTTTTAAGTACAGTTTATGTATACAGTAGTTCTGTGTATGTGTATGATTCTTTTGTCTACTCCGTCTCGGTGTCTCAGGCGTCAGTCTGACCAGTTTAATGTCTTTTCCCAGGACAAATAAACAAGCTATAAATGAAAATAGCGAGCAATTCACGTACTTAAGCTGCCTTTCCCGATGTGAATGTCATCACAAGAGCAAATAATGTGTTGCTCAACTTTGGAGGGAAATCTTATTTTTTTCCCTACCCATTGCATTTTAATCATTGACATCTATATATACACACTCAAAACAGAAAGCAAATAAACAATGGACAACACAAGCACACGCTTTCCTGGCTGCTTGAAAGCTCCTAAAACGTGTGTGTGCAACAGAACAGCTGAACACAAATTCCTGACAGTGTCCAGTTGTCGGCCACTGCCTCGAGTCCAAAACCAAAACCGCGAAACATGCTAGGCCACAGAAAATGCAGCAAAGAAATCCACACACACAGGAAACTGCACACGTGTACACACTACATAACAACAACAACAACAACAACAACAACAACAACAACTAATAACTCCCTTTTTGTGTCTTCACCCACGCATACAGAGACATATTCACAGTGCAGATCCACAGAGGGAGAGACAGAGACCCTTTGTGAAGACAAACACGGCTGTCGTACGAACACATTTAGACCAAATTTAATCATCATAATGATCCTCATCCATCACAGTTGAGGTAAATATGAGTTTGTGTTGGGGATGAATCACGTCTGATAAATTGAATCCATTTAATTGGGCAGGCATCCTGAAGATGAGCAATGAGCTAAAGACATTCCCCAGATTTGATTTCCCATTAGCTTGGTGAAGTGAAGAGGGGTAGTCACAAACACCACGCTGTCCACTGTGATTGATACGATGTTTATTCTTATGAGAGGGTGATGGGCTGAAATGCATTATCTGTGTAATCAATTGAGTTTTGAATAACGTTCAAAACTTTCATGATAGGGATCCTTTTATTTGAGTAGGTGTAAAAATGGTAATATTCCCTGTTGAAATGAAAACCTTCATTTGTGCTTGTAATATATGATGTCCCCCCCCCCTTTTTCCATCCCACCCTCCGTGTCTGTGTGTGTGCCTGTGCATCTGTGTGTGTATGGTTTCCTGTGTGGCATACTCTCCAGGTTGTGCTCTGGGAGAAAATTTACGATGGAGGATGTTTGGTCTTCCTCTTGCTCCAGGGCAGGAAAAGTTGTGAAATATGTGTAGGCAGTAAAAGAGTCCAGCATGTTGTTCTTAAACAGTACAAATAGTAACATAGGGACGCACTGTATGCATACACACATGTATGCCTGTACGATTCCCAGTGGTGAACCACAAAGTCGAGGACAAAGACAGATTGACTCAGATGTGTGTTGAGGGTGAGAGAGGATACTACGCAGTACGGAAAGAGATGAGAGAGAGAGAGAAAGAGGTATTGGGTGATTGAGCCTGTGTAATTCTTGGCGCTGTATTCACACCCTGTTACATTCCTTCCATGAAAGAATGCAAAGAGTATAAAAGCCATTAACTGCAGAGGTTGTCTAACAACAGCCTGGCCCATTTACTATGGTATAATTTACTGCCTTGTTAATTATCTGGCTGCATTAAAATACACTATTTTGACCAAAATTGGGACTGGTGTGCTGGAGTGTGGTTTTTGCAATGTCTGAAAGAGTTATTGTGCAAAAGAGCTTGTTTTCCATTGGTCAGAAACACATTCCTCTTTTAGGCGTCAGGTTGCGGGTTCTTTTACTTGTCATCTGTTGTTTTACCAGGTTGAGGAACAGTTGGAGAAATACACTGCTGAGTAACACTGGCAAGATATGACGAAATGGCATGTGCGTGTGCGTATGTTTTTCAGCTGTGAGTGTCCGATGTGTGAAAGTGTGAAAAGTATACGTGTGTTCAAACATTTATCACCTTGCTGCTCAAACTCTGACGAGGTAATGCTTACATACTGGACACATTGTTTCTCTCAGTAATAAGCCAACTGGATGGGCTCCAGTGAAAATAGTACGAAGGACGAGATGGTAATCTATTTAACCATTTTCACATTCTTGAAGCGGTTGGGCTCACCTCAGTAGGAGGGAAGCCATTAAGCACTTTCTCCGAGCTGATGGCGAAACCATATTTTCAATTTACAAACTGCAGTTGTTGGGGCGCCGCTTTCTAGTAGCTATTGATCTAAAACCGCTGATTGTATTGAGGAATGCTGACCTGCACTGAAAACAAAACATTTGTGGGTGAGTGAATGACAACGTGAGCCCAGGAAAAGCTGCTGAAATCCTTTAATGGGACTTTTGGAACCACTGTTAAACCCCTGTTCACCCCACATCCCTCTCCCCTCCCTGGATATCGCCACACTGTGGCATACAGTAAAATTATGGCCTAATTAAGATGGGGGGTGAGAGGAGGGGGAGCTGGTGGTTAGGTTTCAGGGTCTAAATGCTGCTGCTCTTGGCGCGATGCTATCTGCTCAGGCTCAGGGGAGCACACAGGACCAACATTACCCCCCCCCCTCTTAGAAGCTATGGGTGCAGACAGTTTGGTGCCTCGAGGTCCGGAACCAGTAATGGACCAAGTGGTGGCCAATGAGCTCCCTAACGCACAAATGGGAGCATGTGGTGTAGTGGTTCACATCCCCTGCCTCTTCTGCAAAACTCACTGTCTCAGTCTGGGATCACATTCACATGATGCAGGTATTGTTTCTCAAGCTTGTCTTTTTAGTCAAGCAGTAAAACATTGGTTGCTACATTGTATTTTGCACTGCACGACATGAACAATATCCATCAAACAGTGTGGCGAGTGCTGTGACATCTTCTTTGGAATTTATTTTCCTCTTCCCTTGTTGTTGCTGCACAAACAAAATAAATCCCTTCCTATTCACCGGATGAAGTTCTAAGTACCATAGCGGACATTGTCAAGCTTGAACCACAGCTGTGTTTCATAAATCGGTCACACAGTTGGGAAAAAGACATTTATTTATATGAATGTTTTGCATCATTAGAAGAGAGAAATAATTTGCTTGCGAAATGCAAAAAAAAGAGCCCCGGATCCTCCGCTCCACCACTTCTTGGCACCCTTCCGGCATGTGGTTGTTAGGGCTAATGTAAACCAAGTTGCAAAGAGATGTGGACGTCATGTAAGCGTGTGTGAGCCATTTGTTGTATTACTGACACCCACAACAAACCAATTCCATCATGATCTCCCCTCTTCAATGGATGCTTTCCACAACCCCAAACAGATCAGTTCATTTCTGACAAAGTCAAGAAGAATTACAAACTGTTCCTGTGTTTTAGCCGGGCTGCGATGGTGGGAGCAGCACATTCAGTGTGTTTGGAGATGAAGGGCCGATGAGAGCCAAGCTGTTGTCAGAAACAGACTGCACACACAACTAACAATGCCGCTCTGAGAACCACCACTGACCATATGGTGGCACTTAGTTGAACTCTTTGTCAGCATTACATTGTTTAATTTCATATATGCCTGCTTAAGAAAGAAAGAAATATGTTTATGTTTACTCCACTAATAGAATTTGGATTTGTGCAAAGGATAAATATTTACAGCCAAGATGAAGAGTCATTTATTAAGTTGATGATGGCTTCTCAGGATTGGGCGGGTTGGATCGGAATACTTGGTGGGATTTTTTAAACAGAATGGTTTATGAAATAGAGTTTATCTAGAAGAAATTGGCAATTCTCCTTTTATTTTAAGGTGATGTCACTGTGTCTTCATCCCTTTGGTGAGATGATCCCCCAAAGTGCTGCCATACTGCTGTATTCTGAACTCAGGACATGCGTCAACGCAATTCAAACAAATGCAACGTCCCATTTTATCCTCAGTTGATCCCCATCCACCAACAAGCGGAGGTCCGGTGAACCTGAAGCGGCAATATATGAGGTTAGTTTCAGGTTACCAAGTGGATGATTGTCCACTCGACTAACAGAGAGTTGATTCATTGAAGGGGTAGAAGGTGATCAATGGTCCATTGCATCAGATAAGCACCTGACTGGGTGGCTGGATGGATCCCGTCACAGGAACTGAGGGTAAACAATGCAGTCCTAGAGTCACCCAAAGGCACCTGTAAATGAAGGGACAATCAGAGCTTTTCAGAGCGGGCAGCGAGGTGAGTGGGCAGGTTGGTCAGGGGTGAGGAGGGTGGCACAGGCAATAAAGGCTCTGTTATTAACATGAAAATAACTTGGTTGATGGATTTGGTGACAGTGATCGAGTGTATGTGTGCGCTTCTGTGTATGTGCTGCGAGGAACTTGGAGCAGTGGTATTGCTAGGTTTGCATTACAAGGCAAAAGACACTGTTTGGAGTTATTGTTGATGGATGGTGTGGTAATGGATAGAAGATGGTTTACAGATAGAACTCCAGATGGAGAAAGCCAGGGATGAAGGATAAGGAGGAGGAGTGTGGAAGAAAGACACCATATTCGCTACTCAGCTCTGTAATGTCTCCCTCTCAAGCCATGATCTCACATGCGTGAGCAGGAACACCTGTTCAGAGCTGGCGGTCTCTGTGGCATATTGATATGTAGCTGCAGGAAGAGACAAGCAAGAATAGTTGTACCAAACATCTGCTAAGATGGAGGCTGTTGAACAAAAAATCTCAGTGATAATAAGTCAAAAATGGCATCAATTAAACATGAATGTGACTGAGCTGACACGGACAGTTAAGAGTGTTTGACACAATTAAATCAACATTTTTGGTTCATATAGTAAAGTGACAGAAGGGGAGAAAAATAACATAATTCCCCCATATTATACTCTACTTAAAATGTGTCTTTTGAGTATCAAATACTCACCACCATAGCGATGAAATGAGATGTAATGTTTTACATTTTCACCATCTTAGTGTAGCATGTTAACATGCTAACGTTTGCATATTAGTATTAAACAGAAAGTACAGCTGAGGCTGATGGGAATGCCATTAGTTTGGTCACAAACCAAAGTATTCGACAAGTTAAAATTTTGATCTGATGATGGCGCTGGATAGAAAGTTAAGTTACAACAATGAATATTAAGGGGGATATGACTGTCTGTACTTAATTTCATGGCAATACATCCAATAGTTGTTGAGATAATTTACTAAAAAAATCAAATGTCAATCTTATGTTGGCGCTAGATGGAAGGTCAGGAAATCACCAGTCTGTAGCCTATAATTTAATCACTTGGGACCAAAAATGTCTTTACAGAATATCCAGAATGCTACAAATGTTTTTTTCAAAAAACCCATGGAAACTCCTCAAAATACTCCTGCAGCATAATCCACTGATTCTTATGATTATATATATACCAAAAAGTGTAGCTATTTTGTGAAGAAACTATTTGATACACAAGAGAAAAGTTTTTGAAAGAGTATTCCCTGACAGTTTTTGCCTGAACACATTTGTAAACATATGATATTTTTACATTTATATGAGTGTTTGTGTGCAAATAAATCTGTCCCAAGTTTAAGCTACTTTTTTTTTTGTTGCAATGTTTGCATTTGTAATCCTGTCTTTGTATATATGCCTGTAGTGAAGTGATGTGTGTATATTTCAATATTTATTCGGCTTCTTTTTGTGATTCATTTCGACTTTGACTGCTCCGTTCCCATTACCTCATGCTGTGAGATCACACACGTCACACAAACACCAATTTATATATCCACCAAAATGTGAACACCTGCACTGTAGCCATTGCCACCCATATACTTTAAGAAATTAGCTCTCCCTTGTCTTGTGCATAATCGGGATGAATTAAAAAAGAAATCCTGTCTACTTCCTGTTGTGTTTGGATCGGCCAAGAGCTCCGTCACCAATTTCACGGCAAGGGGTTGGCAGTGTGTTTGTGTGCACACCTCCCTGGGCTGGCCAGAAGACAGTAGAGTGTGTCATGGTGTTGCCTCACTTTGCATTCCTTTGTATTATGTCCTTTCAGGCCTAAGGCAAAATGTCTACGCTCAGTGACACACAAAAGCCCAACAACACGTCTCAGAGTGTCCCAGCTTGTGTTTGTGCCCTCGTGTGAGAATAAAAATCACAGAAACTAAGCTGCTGCCATATAGGTGGGGTCAGAGGAGGAGGACGTTCTTGGGTAGATGAAGACGAAGAGGTCAAGCTGCCTGCAAACGCGGAAACTCGATCTTTAATCTTGATAAAGGGGTGACGGCTGGATCGAGTTAAGTTAAACCAACAACGGCCTGATTGGAGGACAGCTTTATTCACTTCACCACTTCACCACCTTCAGATGTTCCTGTAAAAACCTGCATGTATTCCTTCCGTGCTGCTTCAATGAATGCTCTTTCACTTTCAGGACATGTTTTTGTTTTGTCTCCCAGAAGGCAGCCTCTCTGTTCCTCTTGTAGCTCTGACCAGAGCCCTGATGTTTCCAGTTAATCCCACAGTGGAAGTCTCTCATTTTAAAAACAACAGTTTTGCTCTGGGACCTTTGGTGTACCAAGAAGAGAGCCGATCCACATGAAGGCTGATGCTGGCAAAAGAAACTTTTACTGATCCCACAAAACAAAACACACACACTCACTTACACTTACAGGGCGTGTGATTTACTCCCGCCTGTGTAGAGATCAAGATGTTATAATTGATAACAGCGTAGTTTATGAGCATGGATCATCACTCCTACTTCTGCAAGTGGTTTAGCAACTCTCAGCAGGGGTTGTGTGCTTGAGCACAAAGGCCTGCTTGTTTTCTCATTGTTTAATGTTATTGGGTTTCATTTTGAAATCCATCATTTTAAAGCGCTCTTCTCTGAGGGTGATTGAGGTCAGAGAGCCCCTTTCCCAACACTGTGGCAGTTAAAATTTACAGTATCTTTATAAATCCTGTGACAATTGAAGATATGTGGAAAATAGTTGATGCTGTGAGATCAGAAAGCAGGTGACGTGAGTAGATTATGAAGCCAAGAAGGCAAACAACAGAAAAAACAGAGCTGAGGGAAGACAGCCAAGACGGTATGTTTAGCTCTGCGGGTTGAAGCACAGTGATGGATGTGTTGCATTGTCCTGGACTGCAGGGGTGGGTAACACTATTTGGATAGTAGAGTCTGGCTAATACTACGCTGCTGTATCATGTGACAGAAAGCAACAGCATCAGTCTTGAACATGCTAGGAAGACAGATGCCTAGCAAGGTGATTACAGCCAGGCCATGTCCACACATCCATTCACTTCTGACACCAGACCTCAGGATGCACTGCACTGCATTCAACACGTACGCCAAATGATCTTTAGAAAAAAGGCATGTCCCTCTGTATGAGTCAAAGGTACCTGGCTGATGATCATAACAGTCGAGAGGACGTGAGGGATGGAGAGGAGGGCAAAGTAAAGAGTGAGAGGAAAAAAAATATTTTTACTAGCCTACACAGCACATCCCTCTCATCCGGTGGGTGTAGTCAGGAAAGGATGGGCTGCGTAAACGAGTGCTTTGCAGCTCGCTGTGAGAGGAGGGGAGGGACGGAAGATCAGATCATCCTCTCACCTGAAGCAGTTACAATCCAGCAAGAGTTACTGCCTCTGTCGGCCTCATAAGTGCAAGTGGCAGGAGTGATCAGAAATGTGTTGTTAAAATCCTTTGGTTTGAAAAAGATATTCCTTCACAGTATTTTGTTGACTTTATAATTTTTTAACTGAAAACGTTGCTTGTTGGCACATGTATGGAAGCTCCAGCATTTCATTTCATCTATTATAAACAACAATCCAATGGTGAAATGTTTTGAAAGCAGTTAGGTTATGGTTAAAAGTGGCTCTGCTCATCCTCAAGACACAGAGACAGAGCGTAATGCGACATACTCTGAAAAACACGCCAATCGGAGGGGAAAACAATATTCGTAAAAATATGAAACCAAGGGCTGAAAGTTGCATAGCCTACTGTGAAAATTATTTATCTTAACTTACAGAAATATAGCTAACCTAAAACTGACATCTGGATAAAATGCTTGCTGCACACGTAGGCATACTGAGTGTCAGGGCCCAATAGTTTCCCCATTCTACCTGCTGATGCCCCACTTTTGTCCTCTAAAAGGCTAAAGGCAAAATTACAAACAAACACAACAGACAGGCAACACAGAGTTGAACTACAGAACTACAGAAGATCATACCTTAGATTCGAAAGGTAAGTGTTTGGCAGCCAACTGTCAAGTGTCTTTTGTCAGAGCGTCATTGAATGCAACAACAAGTAGAGTTTTGGCAAAAGAAACTGCATTACCAAGCGACAATTACATGTTGTGACTCTGACAACACAAATGTTGTTTATTGGGTTGCAATTACCATCCAAAGCAAGTTTAAAGTCTGCTCATTTATTTTCATGGCGATAATAAACATATTAAACTGAAACTAATAGCTGGAAAATGTCTGTGCTAATGTAAAAATGTTTGCAGTCAGAAAAGCCATCATGTCCATGTGACTTGTGCAGTTGATGGTGCAGTTGTTGTATGTTTTTTTTCTTTCTGCCTTACATCTGCAATAATGTTAACACTGAGATAAACTGTCACTGAAAAAAACATTTACCCTGCTGCAGCAAAGCTTTCAAAGTCATTTCATAACAGGTGTATTAGTAAAAGTTACAAGAACACTTACTTTGAACTTCATTTTATTGCTTTTCCTGCTCACATTTCCTCACAGCTTTCTTATTGTTTTTCAACAGGTAGGCACATGACGGTTCACCTCCCCATCAGGAACAGCAGCAGTAATAAAATACTGCCACAGGACAAAAATGTAGCAAGAAGCTGCTTATTCTTTATTTTAAATGCTGGAAAACTAATAAAAGGGGCAGCCCATGGCCTGGTTTTGAGCATGAGTCAGGACATTTTTAACACCTTCGGCTCAAAGATTTCAAAACTACAGGGTTTATTTGTTACAATAAAATAGCTTCTTCAGCCCCTGGGTAGAGAAGAGGATTAGACAAGGAGTCAGTGGGAAGCATTCAACCCCACACCTGCTCACTGCATCTGGGGAGAAACCCTTGTGTACAAAACACACACACACACACACACACACACACACACACACACACACACACA